>WYDI02029403.1:46149-77633 GCA_009867235.2 Psittacus erithacus | reverse complement strand
ACTTGGAGTATTGTGTGCAGTTCTGGTGTCCTCAACATAAAAAGGACATGGAACTGTTGGAACAAGTCCAGAGGAGGTCCACGAGGATGCTCAGGGGACTGGAGCACCTCCTGTATGAAGACAGGCTGAGGGAGTTGGGGCTGTTCAGCCTGGAGAAGAGAAGGCTGTGTGATGACCTCATAGCAGCCTTCCAGTATCTGAAGGGGGCTTATAGGGATGCTGAGGAGGGACTGTTCATTAAGGACTGTAGTGACAGGACAAGGGGTAATGGGTTCAAACTTAAGCAGGGGAAGTTTAGACTGAATAGAAAGAGGAAATTCTTTACTTTAAGGGTGGTGAGGCACTGGAATGGGTTGCCCAGGGAAGCTGTGAATACTCCATCCCTGGCGGTGTTCACGGCCAGGTTGGACAGAGCCTTGTGTGACATGGTTTAGTGTGAGGTGTCCCTGCCTGTGGCAGGGGGATTGGAACTAGGTAATCTTAAGGTCCTTTCCAACCCTAACTATTCTATGTTTCTAAGTTAAGGTTGCAGCTTTCCTGTCATTTGCTGAAACTTATTAACTGTAATCTTATTTCTCTTATCTTTCTTTCTGTTGTTGCTTTACCTGTGTAGCAGAGCTGATGCAGTGACCAACATGCATTGTGGAGTAGATTTGTGCCACGGAATGTTTCCCAGGAAGCAATGGCATGGTGACTGAAGGAGCACAGATGAATGAAAGAAGCTATGTTAGCATACAAAGATCTGAGCCTACCATCATGAGGTCAAAGTAATACCTTTCTTCATGGAAGTTGTTCTACAATACATCTGGAGTGGGTGCAGACTCAAGGTGAATGAAGGGAAGAGAAACAAAACATCTGTAGCTCAGGTTTTTCAGCATGAGACCCATTAAACACCTAGGCGGTCTGGTATAGTCAGGACCAGCATGGAGCTATTCAGTCATGGGTGGCTGAAATGTTCCTCCAAAAGCCAGAGTGAAGCACTGCTAGGGTCTCAGATTGAGTGTGATGTGAAGACTAGTGTTGAAAACCTGAAACTACTTGGGTTGCTGGGACTTACCACAAGCAAGTATTAACGGAGTCTCTCTTTCCCCACAACCTGCTGTCTCCCAGTCCCCAACTTTAGTATTGTAGTTTGCACTAAAATACAATATGTGTTGACATTTTAACACTGGAAGAGGAGCAGGATCCTACAAGGATCTCCTCACCCTTTCTAATAAATCCACCTCTGATTCATCAAGACCAAAACTAACCCATGGGAGGAAAGGAAAAATGAGGTGATGGGTGATGCTTATGGACTGCCTGAGGATGGTTTACACAAATATGGTCAAGATCACATTGTATGTGTGAAAGAATAATTCAGCGAAGCATTAGTGTCAAATACTGAACAGAGGGGACAAATTTTAGTAGGCGGTTGTTGTACTCAATCATGAATGCATATTTGTGGCCACCAACTGAGACAAAACATTCCTGAGCAGGGAAGGGACAGAATTTCTTCTATATCTGTATAAAGGAGAAGTCACCCGGAATACATAACACTTTTACACAGAAGAACTGAAAAACAAGTTAATAAAATTAGTAACGTGACCTTTCTATCTAAAGCACTAGTGACCTCATTTGCATTTTTTAATTATGATTGTTGTGAATTTATGTATCACTTGAAATTATTGCAAAAAGAATTTGGATGCACACATTTTACTTTACTTGCTTGGAAAAATAGTTTGTACATATATCTTCTGTGGAAACAGCAAGGCTAATAACCTTAGAGAAGATTTTTTAACATATTTCTTTAATAGATTAAATAGATACAAAACCACACAGTGGTCAGACAAATCTTTTGTGCAAATATGACCTCTTATTCATAATTTTATTTTGAAAATTATTTATATAAATATTTACAGTTCTGCTGAATTCTGCAAAGATTCTTGTGTGCAAAATCCTACTTGTGGATTTGTTAATGAATAGCAAAATAAAAGTGGTTTTAGACACTGCTTCAATTAATGCGCTGTCTTATTTCCAGAAGTACTCAAATATCATATTGCTACTTGCAGCAAATGCATTGAAAAGCATAACAGTGATTAATGAGCAAGTGACTTATTAGAAGGAAGTAAATATATCATTCTTGCTGACTCTGAAGGAGCACCTGCAGATATTTAAATGGGAGACCGTGTGGTCTTAAATACGATGTACTGCTGAACAAAGGTTGAGCCTTACAAACAGTGTTGACAAAATGTCTTCTGGATCGCCACACTGGTATGGGTGAATGATGACGGTGCTGCCACACTTGAATAGAGGTAAAGGAATTACTAGTCTGGGATAAGAGATGGTAAGGAAGAGAAAAAAAAACCACAGAAGTTTAATGACAGAAAAAAATATTCTTAATGGCACAATCTATGAAGACTGCCCAGGTGAAGAGGAATTCCCATCTTTGAGGTAAATAAAACATCTAGAAGGACCATTGGCTGAGCTGGCCTGTGCTACTGGCAGGAAGATGGTGAAAGCCACCAAATATTTTATGATATCTTCTAACACCTTTATGATTCCACAGCTTTGCTATGTCATCTAAAAATCAAAGTTACCTCATAGGCATGCAGTATCTCAGCTTCAACAAAGTAAAAGTTCGCAGAAAATACTATACCTTTCTTTGTGGCTCCTCTCTGTGATTCCTCACCCTTCCCTGACTGCCTGCCTATAAAATGAAAGCTGAGTCCAGCCTTCAGAAAATATCTAGGTAACCACCTAGCAGGTGCACCAAGGAGCTTCTGAAGAGAAGATTAGTAACCCTTCTGCATCAAGCATTCCAGATGCAATGATAATGCAGAGAAATACAGACATGCCTGGGGATGGGAGGATGGGGAAGGAAGAACTTGTTCACTCTCTCTTACCCTCTCCACTCTGAATTTTTTATTTTCATAGGTCCAGTTTTTCTAGATATAAAGGAGTCTCCTCCCCACATCCTCCCAAGTCATGCTATTGCCTATCCCAAAGCTACAGGCTGTCATGTCTTCTTCCCTCCGGTTCATTTTCAGCTGGGACACAAGAGCAGACAGCAATATGGGGATCACACACAGAGGAGTAAAGGAAAATGCTTTTATTTTGTGCCCATAGTTTTTAATTAAGGCTCCAGCATGATCTTTTTGCACAGGGACCAAGATTACCTAATACAAAACAGAGAGAGTGGGACATGGGGAATAATGAATTCTAAAGCACACAAAACTATATTCATCAAATCAATTTGGGCTACTGGGAGGCCGGGGAGCATTATGGAAATGAAGTGACAGAGGAAAGCAATGCCTAAAGACCCGGGAACAATGGGCTTCACTTTCCCAATCCTGTCTGAGAGGCAAAAACGCAGTGCAGAGCTTTAGTGGCTGTGGCTCCTGCACCTCCCTTGTACTGGCGCAGCAGCTGTCCCTGCACAGCAGGAGATCTCTCCTCTGTGCAGTTGACCCAGAGAGGCGATTTCTGCATGACTGAGCATGTACACACTGCTGGGGCTTTGGCACTGCTTTATTTTTTTGTGGCACCACAACCCCAAATCATTGTTGACTGCCAGGCTAAATAAATTTCTCCCTCTCTCTCTCTCCCTTGACTGTTTACACTGTCACATTGCTGTGGACAGTTACCAGGATTTGCCTTGGTCATTGTTTCACCAGCTGTAATATTAGCACATATTTTGTGTTCTCAAGTTTTCTGCACATGCCCTTCACTTCGTGGGGTTTGGTTTCTTATTTTCAGAATTTCCTCCATTTTATCTGAATATTTTTCTTAGGGAAGCATTTAAATCTGTGTGCAAAGATATGTTACTTGCCATACCAATTGTTATTTGAATTGTGAGAGCAGAGCAACTGTTAAATGCTTCCATTCACAACTAAATTTATTTCAGAGTTTCTTAAAATATCCTCTTGACAACATTTTGGGCTGTCTTGAAGCAGTAGACCCCAGGTGCACTTCCCAGTTGCCAGGTCAGATAAATATATCCATCATATCCCAACTCAGTTTTAGGTTGTGACCCAGATAACCATGATTTCGGTCCCAGTCATGCTCTGTGTGCCTTGCTTCCCATGGAAAGTGTCAGGGGCATAACAGTTTCCCACAGCCATCTAGTGGGGGCAAGCAAGGGGGGAGGACTGCACGGTAGAGGAGCTAGTAGGGAGCCCCTCTCATGAAGGGCTGATGGTCTTAGTGCATACTGAAAGGGGGAAGGAAAATAAAGGGAAGAAGAGAAGGTTATAGCAACACATCTGTGGGTGGTACAATGTCTGTGGGTGGCAGAACTTTAGAGCCCAAGCTAAATTTTTCTCATTCACATGGCGTGACTGGGTATTGTCAAAAAGCTTTAACTTTGTAGTGGCTGCTGGCAAAACATTTGGGAGTGGGGTGAAGAAGAGGAAAATGCTTAACTTATAATCTAGCACTGCATAGAGGCATGTGATCTGAAACATCATATAATGAATGGACAAAGCACAAGATAACACCTAAAAAAAAAAAAAAGTGTCATAGAAAAAAAGATGTAAAGTACAACATGGTTACCTGACTTAGCCCCAGCTTATTCAGTCATGACCAAGTCCAGATATGTTTAAACATCTGAAAGGCAAATCTTACTTAAGGAAAAGCAAGAAGTGCAATTTCAGTTGTGCAGCTTCACAGTTGTACATTGGCGTTATCCTCAGCGTTCTTTCCTGGCTTGATGGGATGAATAAAAACAGAAACAGGAGCTGAATGTAGCAATCTCTAGCTTCCCCTCTGGCAATGAATTTAAACTTTTGACTGGACAAAATTGTAGAGGAGTCCAGGGCAAAGATATCTGCTTGTATCCTTGGCCCTGAGTACTGCATTTCATTCACAGATTTTTTTCATCAGCTACACACATGCTAAACTTCAATCCTATCCCATGTCCTTCCCCATCCTGCATGATTTGTATTCAGAAAACTGATCGATCCTGTGGCAAAGTGATCCTTCAGCTCTTCCCCAACTCCTCGGGTGCTTTCAGCTTCCTGCTGACAATATAGAAACGTTATTTTTACTTCCTTTATTAGAAAATTGAGCAGGGAATATTACCAAGTTCCTCCAGTGCTGGAAACCAGAAGTTTGGCTCAAAACCAAAACTAAAACCAGTTTTGTGAGGTCAGCCTAGGTCCCCAGAGAGTTGGTTCCTCCTGCTACAAACACAGAGGAAAAAAGGCACAAACAGCTGCTGTAACCAAGATCTCACTGTGCTACACTATGGTTAAAGCCTTTCTCATCCACTGCCATAAAGCCTTCTCCTCTTAGACACTGGTTTTCATGAAACATATTTTTTGGTGCCTCTGCACCTCTCCCAGATTTTGTTGGCACCTGTGAATGGGCTCAGATCTTAAACAGACATTCAGAGAGACAGACAGATACATACAGACAATGTGGTTGCACAAGTGTTATTTCCCTTGGAAACCAGACAAAAGAAGAAATTGTCTCAAAGTGCATTTTACAAGCCTGCCTATTTTAACTGTTTGAATATTTGAATCTTCTGTGTCAAATCTGAATAAAATGCATGCAGCATGATGTTGTTCTAATAGAAAATCAAGTAACTCAAACCCAATGGCTATGATGGAAATAAATATTGTTTCATATGTTCAACTTGCCAGAGGCCTATAAACAAAATAGGAGTGAATACATAGATGATATTTATAGAATCATAAAATGCAAGGTTGGAAGAGACCTTAAGGGTCATCTTGTTCAACATTTCTTGGCAAAAGCAAGGTCTAGACAAGATGACTTATGAAGACATTAAATAGCTTTGGGCCCAATATTGATCATTGGGGACCCCACTTGTTATACGTCAGAAGTTTGAAAAAAGGATTAACTGGTTTTGTGCTTCCAGGAGAGTGTTCTTGAAAATTTCCAAGCAGTCACTAGTCCCTTTTCCCTTCATGGAAGCTTCCCATGGAACCCTTCCCAACTGAGCTCAGAGCAAGCTGAAGTTTGCTCTTTGAAAATCTAAAAGCCTTTGTCTTAGTACTAACCTTCATCATGCTCAGACAGATCCCAAACTCCACAATGTTGTGATCACTGCAGCCAAGGCTATCACTAAGTGAGATATTACAAAGCAGATTTTCTTGGTTTGTGAGTAGCAAGTCCAGCAGTGCCTCATTCCTGGTTGGCACATCTGACGTTTGTCTGAGGGAAGCAGTCCCGTACGCATTCCAGGAACTTGATGGATGATATATGAGCTGCAGTATTGTTGTTCCCACAAACATCTGAGTAGTTGAAGTCACCCATAAGAACCAGATTCTGTTGACTCAAAGCTTGCTTAAGTGACCCAAATATTACTTTGTTGGCCTTATCATCTTGGTTTGGAGATTGGTAGAAAATGCCTATTGCAAGATCCTCCTTGGATCTTGACTCAGAAGCATTCAGTAGGGTTTCCACAATTGCCATAGTTGACTTCTATACATTCAAGGCTCTCCTTAACACAAAGCATGACTCCTTCCCTGCCCATCTTTAAAAAATAGCTTATAGCCATCCATTGTGATCCTCCAGTCATGTGAGTTGTCCCACCATGTTTCAGATTTCCTGTGGTATCACTACTTTCAGACCAGATACAGAGCTCCAGTTCCTCCTGTTTGTTCCCGATATTAATTATAATTAAATTCTCTTTTGGGGGCCTTCCAAGATCCTGAACTCTCTCTTTCCCTCCTGTACTCACATACAGTGTCTCTTTCTCTCACTTCCCTTGTGCTTCCAGAGGCCTCATTCCATGCAGCGTAAGTCTACCCTCCAGCCACAATCTCCTGTGACATGACCCTGCCCAAAACCTGGCAATGCCACACAATGAACATGCTCCAATTTGAAGCCACTCTTGCCCTCGCTTGCCTGGAGGAGAGCCATTACTGACTGGCTTCGGTTTCACTTACAGCTGGCAAGCACATTCACTCATTTCAGACTCCCAGAGCTTAGTCAGGCTCTTTGGAGCATTTGGACCAAATCCAATGTACCTCTGCAGCTGCAGATACCTTGGTACCCTGTATTTTCAATACTCATCATGTGTAGACACCATATATAATGACATATATGCTATATTAGCAATACAGATTATACTGCACCATTTTGCTAGTGAGGGCATTGTGCAAAACTACCATTTAGAAAAAAGTGTCATAACTGTATCTTTATCTATGTGAACCAAGTATCAGTAGGTGATAATCCAAGCTTTACTAGTGAAGCTTTCTCAGTAACAGCGATAAACACAGATTGGAGACAGACTCCATGCTATTTTTACGAGACATATTATTTTGATACCTTCCTTACTTAACAGTAACAGAGGAATGATAGGATGAGTGTTGGTATATCCATAGTAATATTATGTCACATATTAAATCCCTGCCAACCAAACTGTGAAGTCAGGCATTACTATTTCGGATGTACCCTGACTGCTATAAAAGTTAGTAGTTCTATTTTGAGGATTAATGCCCTTTCCCCCCCAAAAAAAAAAAGTAAATAAATAAAAAAAAATAATAAAGGTTGAAAAAAATTCCCAGTGGTACCATACTCAGTACCTCTAGTTGCCTACTTGCCAGTCTTGCATTTTTGCCAGATGAACTTCTTCAACATTAGTGTTCCTGTGAAACTAATAGAAAACACCCCTTCTCCTTCTGTTAAATATTTCAATCCCTAAACCATGCATACTTGCATGGCACATCTGAAAATTACCCAGCTGGGTGACTGTTAGCAGACCACCGAGAACATGCCCTTCACTTGTGAAAAGAGGTGAGGAACATGCAATGTCAGCTACCCTGTGTTAACAATCTCAATTATCTTATACAGCATCTTTTTCTGTTCTGATAATAACTATTTTTTTTTCTGTGATTTTGACAGGATTTTTTTTGTTTATGTTGCTAGGTTCTTTTAAGTCACAGCACTTCATAACAATCTCCAACTCTGCATGTTACTCCCCAGTACTTTCATCGAAACCTCCAGAGAGTGTGCTGGAAACACTTCCCAACTAGCCTTCTTTTTGATTAGAAATTCATACTTTCAGACTGAAAATCACCTTTGTTCACCAGAGGCAAGAAATGATTTATGGCCAGGTTCATTTAACAATGCCTTTTCACAAGCAAAGATAAAACATTTTGTGCACAAGGGACTAAGGCTGAAGTTGCCCTCTCTGGCACTGCTGGTCAATGCCTGTTTCAAAAGGTGCTGGGGACCTGGGGATATGCTGTGCTATAGGGCATAACTCCATCTAAACTCTTATTTTCCTTTGAAAAACCAAAAGGATTCCCAGGGCAGAGTTACACAGTCACAATGCTGTGAGATATTTATCCAAAGGCCCCTGTCAGAGGCCTGCTGATGCCTCCAGCACAATAGGATATATTTAGGGATATATTTAGCACCAGTCCTTTGGTGAAATATCTCCTGCTTTGTCTGGTGGGAAGTGTTTGCTTTTTTCACTTCCATTATTCTTTGGGGTCTATTTAGTGAGAAGATGTGTTTTTCTCCCTGGAGTGGCCATCCCAGGTTCTTCTGCTGCAGATGGCAAGTCAATGAGACTGCCCAGCTTCTCTCTCAGCCCCTGTGTGAGTGTCATACATTGCTGCATCATGGTCCTTGAGCTCAAACTCAGAACGCTTCCTCTTCTGTTTCGGCCCCACATCTATCAAATGAATGCAAAGTCGTAAAAAAAATCTATCAGCACTGAGGTTCCAAATAAAGCAACTGTTGCTGCTTCACTAATGCTGATCTCACATAATGCCTTAGTGAGGACAGAAAGCAACACTGTCGTGAGTGTCACTTGTTTATATCCAGCCATCTGTGGCTTTTCTTTCGATGTCACTGTCATGGGAATGACATTATCGTGGACCAACATCCAGCTCAAAAGGATGAAGAAATGGAATTGGTTTTACAATGATAACCCAGGCATCTTTTGCTGCAATGTAATCCATGATTCCCAGGCAGAACCCCTTAGCAGGGAAGACACTGCTTTCTTTGCCCCCACGATGTACATGCTCTGTGGGCGTCAGTAAACACTTACAAAACTTTATCAGGAAATTCACTTTCTGCAGCTTTTCCCCAAGTGCTGACTTGGCTGATGTCTCACACAGCACATTCAGCTTTTCCTGGTAGACTCTGGCTTGGGTAATCCTCAGACCTTTCTGCTTTATGTCCCTTCACTCATAATGCTGCAAGCTTTTAGCCTGCAGAGTGAGCAAAGTGTCCATCCTCTACAGCATAGCATCCCTGCTTGGCATATTCTCACTGCCCGCTCAGGAGCAAACTTGAGGTCTTCCTGAGGTCTTAGTGTTTTGATGAAGCCTTCAGTGTCAACTGGGTCTCCTGGCAGGGATTGAGAGTCCATCTGGTTTACCAGCTCAGCTCTCCTGCTTTCAGCCATTCATAAGCATCTCTTCCCTTTCTCTGGCTAAGGATGAACTACTTATGCAAGGCACCACCGCTATTGGTGGCCCAGCTTCGCTCAGTCCTCATGGAGATTTTCACCAGCAGATCCTGATGGCTCTGTCATCACTACAGACAAGGAAATGGAGGAAAATCAAAGGGACTTGGCTGGTCCAAGTGCAAGTCCTTCATTCACTCCATACTGCTTGCCTCCTCAGCAGCCATGTCTAGGATCAGAACAAATCACAACTTTCTGATTCTCTGCAAAATCTCCCAGGTAGCTGAGAGTGAGGGAATTGCCTTCTGCCCAGTGCTACGCTAAGGATGCCCAGCACTCTGCAAAGGATGCTGAGATCCCAAATTCTGTTTGTTCTGCTCATGTCACTTTTTTTTTTCTGTTAAGCAAACAACTGAGGCAAACATGCATATTAGTGATAATGTTTTCTGTGTTTTCTGCAGAAGCTATTACCTGCCTCAGCCTGCTGTGTGTGGGAGGGACCTGCTGGTCCTGCTGTGAATAACCACCAGTGTTCTCGTGTAGCTGAGCAGAGGGCTGAAAAACTAATGATAATGAGAAATGTGCCTCCTACCTGAAAGAGGAGGTGCAATCTCTAGCATCATTTACATAGCTACCTCCAGAGCTGATCTTGACTGCAGGTGTGTTCAGTTTTTTAGCAGCAGCACCAGAAGGACATTTACATAAGCAGAGCATCCAAACACAAGAGTAGCCGTATCTGACAGACTACTAAAAGAGTTTTTAATGGGAAAATGTATGTATATGGAGTTCATTAGAGTCAGGGGGGCAATTTACCTCACAAGTCCCATAAAGAAACAAAGCAGAGCTCTCTACCATGACCTTTATGTATGAATATATTATTGAACCATCTTGTTGCACGAAAATCCAATTTATGCTTTCCATATAATTTAATTTCAATTTAAATGGCTTTTTAATTACTCTCTAGGTGGTAGGCAAAATAAAATATAATTTTAGGCACTTTTAGTAAAAATCCATTGTTCATTTATTAATGGAGCTGAACACACCAGTAAGGCAACTTTGAAGTAGCTTTTATTTAGGTAGCCCTGATGTTTTCCAAAGAAAATGTGTGCCAGATCCACAGCCTGAGAGTGAGAATGCATCCTTCTTTTAGGAACTCTTCACTTACCAATGCATGAAATGCCCTCCCAGACAGTAGGAAAGGTGCTTGCAAAGCTTTTGGAGAGACAGCACAGCACAGGAACACAGCAATTGGCAAATCCTTCTTTTCAGATCATAGGGATTTTCATATGGTGAAGATAAGCTTTTGCTTCAAAAAGGAACTACCACAGTACGCCAGACATGAATAAAAATCAGCATGAATAAATAACAGACTATTTATTTGGAGGTCATACTTCCCTACCATCATTCAGCACAATGAAGTTACATGTAAGTTAATTAAATTAAATATATTTCTCATTTATGTTTTTATGCCTAACTGCTCCACAGTCCCAGATACCATGCAATCATGTAATGAAAGACAGATGCTGCTATAAAGAACTTGCAGATGAAATGAACTATGCACAGAAATGGGAGATGTAATAGAGATGCTGAGTTTTCAAATCTCATTAATTTAATGTTTGGGTCCAGATCTATCCCAGCAAAATTTTATTTCAAGTGCTGCAATTAGAAGAATCACCAGGGCCCCCCTGGAGAGATGGAGAAGGATAGCCCTTGCAGAGTGGGCTCTGGAGTTTAGTGCCAAACAAAGGAGAAGTGAATCCAGCCCTAGGTGCCTGGCCTGTGTGCTGAGCACAGCAGCAGCCTTACCACCCACAGAGACTGGCAGGGGATGGAGCAAGCCCATAACCCTGCCTCCTTGCTGCACTGTCTTATGCCCTGTCCACTCTCCCTGAGCTGTCTGGATGAGTGAGCACTGCAGCTGCACGCTAGGCAAAGCTTGGTGTCACCCCTATCCTGGGGGCCTTGTGTCTCAGGGATGCAGTGACCTTTCTCACTGGTTTGGAGGGTGCTGCTCTTGGTTGGAGCAGGGCCTCCATACCATGGCTGTCTGCCTTCTCCAGGAGTCATTCTGGCACTGTTGTGCAGGGGCATGGACAAGACAGCAGCAGGACACCTTCACCATCATACACCGTCAGCCACATGTGGTCTCTACCAAAGCTCCTGCTGAGCGGGCATCAACTCCATGTACCCAAGTGCAGAAAAGCCCAACACACATCAGCTTTCCAAGTGATTTTACTATGCTGTTTTTTCCTGCTCAGTACTGAGCAGTTGCTGCATACCTTGGTGCCATATTTGCTTGATGTTCCATATCTTTATATTTTCCTTTTTCTGTTGTTTCTGGTTGTTGCCATGGAATATTTTCGAAATCATAAATCTGCCATTCAACGCTCTCATTTTGTCCCCCATGGGACAAATCCCCCATGAGATTTTTATCTAAAGCACCATTATTCTGTATTTAGAAACAACAGAACTGTGTACCTATCACAGCACCATAGTGAGCCCACAAGGCTTTTGTCTTGAATGATGTCCAGAGTTCTCATTTTTCTGGTGGCCTTTTGATTCAACCAAGAAGTAACAGCTTTGCAGGAAAAATAGCACTCAACATTTTCTGCAAACCAGGTGACATTCAGGTATTTTGGTGAAAGATGTATTTATTATTCATCAAAATTATGGTTTATGAGAAGATAGAAACTATCCTTAGAATTTAACAGGTCTGGTAATTTCTCCAAGTAGAAAATACTTACTAAGACAAATAAAAAGTATGCTATCGGTGCTTTTCAAAACAACAAAAACCCCACAAAAGCTGACAAACTCCAGATATGCTACATGTGTGCATTTGATTATGAGAAAGTTGTGCATGGTTGGCTTTATTTTAAGAAGAACCAGCCAGGTTGGACAGAGCCTTGGGCAACATGGTCTAGTGTGAGGCCTCCTTACCTATGGCAGGTCCTTTACTGCAGTAACTATTCTATGATTCTATAACAGATCAAAAGTGTGTAGCATTTCTGATGATTACATTTCCAACTAATTCTACTGGAATTTCCCAATGAATTTAAGTGAAACCACACTGAACCACCAATACTTCTTTTTACTTATTCTGCCACTTGTACATCACATAATTCTTACAATCAAAACTACTTATTCCTATTGTAGAAAGAGAGGAATGGAGAGCTTCATTGAGATTGAACTCTGTATTAGCAGCTCAAATAACTTCAACTTTAGGAACATGTTGGTCATCTGTTTTAATTCTGTTAGCACAGTTACTCTGGCTCTTTGCTCGGTTTGGGGTAACCAAGGCAAAGTGATCATTTTAAAAGCATGCCCCTAGTTTTGGAAAAGGTTTAGGCTCGAAGTCTTTCCGTCCTTTAAAAATATAAAACAAATAATAAAAAAAGAGCCTCACATATTGCCTCAGGATGGGCCATGAAATCTCACTTGGTCCAAAGCACCCAAATACTGCACAGATGGAAATGCTGGGAGCAAACCTTTTGTGTCCTGGCTCCTGCAGGTCCCCCTCGACCGGTTGCATACCCTTTTCCCCTTTCTGGTGTTGGTGCCTCCCTTAGATGGATTTTTGACCAAGCTCTCAGACTGGACAAGGAATTGAAATTGGTCACAAGATCATTTTTCATTTCTGTTTTTGAGGTTGTTAGAGCTTTTACTACTTTTGAAATCATTCTTGAGAGGGAAGAAGGCCTGGCTAGGGGTAAAATTAAAGTACACACAGGGAGACAGTCAGTTGAGCTTTTTCTGTAAAATTAGCCCAGTTTTAAGCAGCAGGCACATTTGGTTTTGTTCTTGCAGTTAATTTGCCATAGCTGTGCAGGAACCTGGGATTTGGCATGTACAGGAATAATCCTATCCTGACAGACCTGACATAATAAACCACCGCATTCCTGTGGTATTGCAAGATAAGTAAATCATTTTTAGAGCCTGCTTTAATTGTAATTTTTTTTTCCTCTGGTGAAAAATTGATGAGTTATTAATCATAATGCAAACTGACTTGGCATTCCAAATATCTACACATAAAACTCAACAGTCTCCACATATTTTGGAGAAAATGAAGGACAAGACTGAGAAAGCATGGGAAAATATTGCCGTAAGCACTCAGGGGTCCTGTTGCCCCCGCAGAGCAACAGGATACTGCTGGCTGAAAAGCCACTCTTTTCTTCTCTCCAACCAGAGATGAAAAGCCTGCAGCATGTTGGAAGGGTCTTGCAAACTGCAGCCTGGGGAAAAGTCTGATACTGCAAGTAACATTGTGCTTTCAGTTTTAAGTTCCTGCTCGGCTGAATTAGGAACCAGTTTATTCTTTGGATGCACCAATGCATTCAAAGCTTAGCTACTCTGATATTCATCAGTTGTGCTCTATTTAAAGCCTTGTTGCAGTTATCTGTGACAATGCAGGCACACTGAAAACATCTTCAGTGTTAGGGAAGGTTGATGTGACCCAGACTGAAACTGGCTGGAAAAAGGGCGGCAATACCCTAGCTGGAGAAGTGGATGTTCTCCCAGGCTGTGTCTGAACTTGTGCTCAGTGCTGTGCCTCTCAGTCCCACCTCCCCAAGAAGCCAGACTGGGATCTTGTTTGCTGAAAAGCACTGCTGTTCCTTCCTGCCCACGCTTCCCCTGGACACTGGCAGAAAAAAGAGAAGGCTATGCAACCCAGCGGGCAGGTTTCCATATAGCTTTGCAGGGAAGATGTTAGCAATTATGCATGGTCACCCAGTGCTCTGGATCTACACCTCATTGTGGCTTTGAAGATGACTATGAGCTGGCAGTGTGCCCTTGTGGCCAGGATGGTAATAGTATCCTGGGATGTGTCAAGAGGAGTGTGGCCAGCAGACTGAGGGATGTGATCCTCCCCCTCACTCAGCCCTAGTGAGGCCATATCTGTAGTACTGTGTCCAGTGCTGGGCTCCTCAGTACAAGAAAGACAAGGGGCAACTGTAGAGGGTCCAGCAAAGGGCTACAAAGATGTTTTGGAATACCACTCTTAAGAGGAGAGATTGCTGGAGCTGGGCCTGCTTAGTCTGAAGTTGAAGAAACTGAGAGGGAATCTCATTAATTCATATAAATATCTCAAAATGGGTGCCAGGAGGATGGTGCCAGAGTCTTTTCAGTGGTGCCTAGCAACAGGACAAGGAGCAATGGCCATAAGCTAAAACACAAGAAGTTTCACCTCAACATGAGGAAGAACTTGTTGAGTGTGACAGAGCACGGGAACAGGCTGCCCAGGAAGGTTGTGGAGTCTCCCTCTCCACAGATATTCAAAACCCACGTGGACATGTTCCTGTGTAACCTGCTGTAGGTGGACCTGCCTTGGCAGGCGGATCAGACTTGGTGGTCTCCAGAGGTCCCTTCCAACCCTTACGATACTGTGATTCTGTGAACATCTTACAGGTTTCTATTCCAATGATTATTTATGCTGATAACCATTTATTAACTCCTCAGCTTTTCCATAAGTTTACCCTTCTTTCTGACCTTTTTTTTTTACCTCACCTTGCTATTAATCATACTTTTAGGGTTACTGCTTACCTCCTGTGAATGTATTTGAAATTGTGTTAAGTATTTGACAAAAAGCTTCTTGACTGCCTCTACTGTATCGACCCTGTGGCTTGGCTTTACTGTGGTGAAAACTAAAGCAGGGGGAAAAAAGCGAAGACTACAGAAGGAGCTTCGGTGTCCAAATCATCCTTGCAACCAGGCAGTAAGTCTCTCTTAGTGGCATGCCACAGGCTGTTTGTACAGAGCTTGCATAAGTCATTTTGAAATTACAAAAGAGCATTGTATGTTTCCTGTGCAGATTTGAAACTGGAGAGGCACTTACCCACCCTTAGCTGCTGCCCCAAGCTGCAGCAGGAGCTCAGCTAGCACTGCCTCTGTGACGGGTCAGCTACCCCTCTGTATATTGTCCCCGCTCCTACTTGCCTTTCTTCAGTACCTAAATATATTTAGGGCACTTGCTGGCCTCTGTGCAAAAAGCTGTAGCTTTTTACACCACTCAAACAATATAACATTTAGATAATCAAACTGTTCCTTCTGAAAAACTGGACATGATATCTTGTGTGTTAGCATCAGTTACAGACCTAGAGGTCTTCTTGTATTAAGCCTTTCTTTTTCCCTTCAGTACTTCTAAGGCAAAATGAAAAGCAGCACAATTAAGATAAAAATACTTCTCTTTTGTTGTTTCAGTTTTGGGTTTATTATTTTTCAACTTCAGTTCCAGTATCTATCATGGTGGAAACAAAGATGTCTTTGCAGTATCTGAAGGCCGATGAATCTCTAGGTTTGGTTGGGAAGTATGTAATGAGTGATTCTATGGAAAATACAACCAAGTGGCAGACGTGAGCCCATGCAGGCAGCTGACTGGCTATTTAGGTCCTAGGTTTGCAATTCAGAAGTTGAAGGAGCTGAAGTTAAGACGTAAAACTACTTTTGAAAAGCCACTAGCCTTTGAGACAAATTTACAGGTGTTCTACACTTTCAAGTGGAGCAGCTGTAGCCAGATCTCCAAAAGTGCCAAATCCCTTGTGCCTCCAGCTTTATAATATTCCTTGACACTTGCTTCTGGTGCAGCAATGGAAGAAGAGCTTATTTGAAAATCTGTCCCGAGTGATGGGACTGGGAACTGCAAGGAAAAAACCTTTAACAGAGAAAGTTTCAAATGCTAGTTTGGAAAACATTTGAAAGTCCCTTTTCAACAAAATACATCACTTTGTCTTAAAATGGTGTTTTCCAGGAGGAACCCCAGCTTTTCACATTTTTTTTTTATGTTTATCAGAAAACCCCAAAGCCCAAACTGTTTTTCAACAAGAACACCAATGGTTTTTCAAGTAAAAATTTGGTGTGAACACTACTTACGTGTCTGTGCTAAAAAGCATACATAGCAACATGCAAAAAATGTTATATGCTGTTCCAATCTGTTTCATTACTTTTCTTCCCCTGATAAGTACTATTCCACATCTTAAAGAAAAAAAAAAAAAAGAAATGAAAAAAGAAATAAAAAATTAAAACTCTAGGCTCCCCAAACCATCTCCTCATGGACACTGTAATCTCCACTATCAGGACTCATTTTTAAGACGCAGCAAGCAGCCAAGCATAACAATTAGAATGTAATACATTAAGAAAGGCCTTTTTGATAGTGCCAATCCCCAGGCAGCACTTCCCCAGTTTAGTGGGATTACAGCAATTATGATATGGACTATTGGTTGGCAGCAGAGGCCAAGAAGTGAGAAGGCATATTCAGAATCCTTAGTCCTTTCTTTGGCCTACAGGGAATGGGAGGAAAGGTGGATTTTGTTTCTTTGGGATGTTACTGGATAACAGTGAGGAAAGAACTGGCAAGTCATGAATGTGTGAGCTGAGAAACTCAGGTCTCTGGCACACCTAAAGAGGTCTCCTGCTGCTCCCTGGAGCAGACTCCAGTTTCTAGACTGCAGGGTTGATCCCGGTTTGCCTAGCACCCCAGTGGAGAGAAAACAGACAAACCACTGGGAAGAAAAGCAGGTAAACAGAGAGCCATTTGCAAATTGAAGTGGCTTTCTTTCAGATGCATACCAAAGCTGGACAGACAGGAGCCTCTCTGACAAATTTTCCCTCGAAGAGCTGTGGTGCATGGCTGCATAATTTCACTAGCTGCTGCTCTGAAAGCAACTATAAATGTCGGGTTGTTGCAAGAAAACCCACATAGGTTTCCTGTTTCTTATGGTTCAAGATAAAGGTTGCACACAGCATGAGCTCAGTTCTTTACAGCAGTTGATTTTTAGCATAACTAGGGTGAATTAACTCAATTTCAAGCAGCTTATAACTTCTCAAAGTAATTAAAGTCATTTGGCACAAATGGCCATTCTGCCAGAGCTGAAATGTGCTCATCTGTAGGAGGTTTTGATACAAAGCATCATCCCACTTCCAAAAAAAAAGCACAAGTTACGGGTATCTGTTAGTGTGGCTCATAAACCAACGCAGGTTGTTTTGCAGCCTCAGTAAAGTTATGAACACGGCTACACTACAGATAGGAGCAAAGGCTGGTAGCTGGCTACCAGAAGCTGGGCAAAAATCTTGCTCACACTGTCAAGTCAGTGTGTCTTGTTTTGGGTTGGTTTGTTGGTTTTTTTTTAAATAAAAGATCTGTAGGAAAAAAGAATGACATTAAAGCATAGTAATCTCTCCACTGTGGTGGATTGCATCCCTTCCACTATCCTCTGTTAATGCCTTCTCTTTAGCTTGTTCCCCCTGGAAACAAGAGGCATCTCAGGGATTTGAGGGAGAAGCAGGTGTGAATCAGTCTGTGTCATCGTGGCAGTGGTCACTCTGTCTTCCTTGTGCATGGATGTATTGTGTGTGTGGATATATTGTGTGTGTGGACGTATTGTGTGTATGGATGTATGGCAGCAGACACTAAGTGCACTACCACTGGGGAGCAGCTATAGCAGCCCAGGGAGAGTGTGGGCTGGGGAGAGCCCAGACAGCCTGCACAGACGGGGCCATGCACACACATATTCACCTGCATCAGGACCTGCGTTACAGCTAGCTCTGATGCTTCTCTACGTAAGCTTATACTGGGAGCTGAAGTCAAGGAAGTTTTACTGATGTAAATTGACCTGGAGATAAGAATCACCGCATCACCCCTTGTATGAAGTCCCACTGGGGATGCTGTTACTGTGGCTTTGAGGTTTGTGCTTGTCAGTGCTCCAAATAAAGTACAAGAAAATGCAAGGAGCCTGTACTTGCATCTACCATTTCAGTGTCTCTCTTCAGCTGACAGATCAAGCACTTTCAGAAAAGGTAGGCAAGAGCTGGCACTGCTGTTCTGAGGAGCTGAAGGAGGTGGCTGTCACTTGATGAGGTTACACCACTGCCAGCACCTTCCCCACTCAGAAAGCAGCAAACAAGGCTGGGACTGGATCACTCAAAACTTCTGTCACCACAAGCTTCTTTGCTATTTTCCACCATGAGACAGAAAGGCAGTATTGCACCAGGCAAAAAAATACCAGTTTCCAGAGTCCAGTAGTTGAACATATCCTGAACTGCTGGCATAAGGGAAGTTAGAGTGAGCCCTGGATGTCAGCTAACAGTAGAACAGCACTTACTCATCTGATTTTTCTAGTCCTAATCCTGGAGACCTTGAACCTGAATGCAGAAGCATCACTTGGACTCATTACCAAATGAAGTCAGCATTACTAACAGAAGGCTGAAATATTCACCTTTGCTCAGGTGGAGAGCAAAATATTCACTAAAATACTACTGTGAAGTAATGGTATGTAGAAGGTCTGCTTGTTGTTTTAGCCTCAATGACACAAAATCCTCAAGTAAGACCTAGAGTTTGCTTTGGGCTTTTGCCACTAGATTTCACCTACAGCATCCTTCATGGGCTAATGAAAGCACACATACAGTTAGCTGTGTCTTTCTTTTAAATGTTTACATCTTTAAAACAAAGTCCAGAAACTCTTGCTGAGCTGCCCCCTAGCTTAGAAGCTGTTAAATTTCACAGGTACCTTCATTTATCACTATGAAATTCTCCAAGTGCTTCAAGTCAGTTCCAGAAGTATACTAGTCATGATCAGATTGAGCAACAGGACATCCACCTGATCCCTAAACCCATTTTAGAGTCAAGCCCAAAGTGTTCCTTCTCTTTCCTCCTCTGAGAAACCCAGCCCGGGCAGGTTGGACGTGTCTAATGCTCTCCAGCAGGATCCTCACGGAATTAAAATGCTTCATTCATTTAGAACACTTACACAACAGCTACAATTTCCTTTTGTAATAACTTTGTGTGATGCCCTCCTGTGCTCAGGGCTAACTTCTGCCTGCTTTTCCCAGACATTTCTTTTTCCTTCTTTTGAGGGCAAAATCAGCCATACAAAACGGGGCAGGGGAAAGAAAAGAATAATTTTCATTATCTCAGTTGCTACATCCTCTCATCCTCTAGCTGCACAGCTACCAGGTCTAGTTCAAGGAAGAGGGAAAGGCCAAGATGCAGAACCACTTGGAAAGGTCGTCTACTAGCTGAGGTGTACCGCAAAGCCACATCCTCAAGGGACCAGGTAAGGGAATGCAGTAGACGAAGCTCAGGTACGTGGGTCGTACTGCCAGACAAGCTGTGGGAAAATAATCTTTGCTATCAGGGCAGGCATATTTTAAATGTCCAGGGCTGTTTGCTCAGTGATCTCCTATCATGATCTTCAGCTTTTCATGTGAGCTCACTTCAAGATCTCAGCTAATGTCCCAGGGATCTCAAGTCACTACAGCAGGAGATGTTTCTCAGTAGGCAGAGAGTTCATTTTTGGATAGATGAAGTGGCTGATATGCACTTCCATATACCAATCAACATGTGACGCTCTGCAGAGGAGAGTAATCAGCTTGGAGTTTTTTAAACAGACATGAAGGTATGTGTCTGGCACATCTCTTACAGGGTAGGAGTCAGACCCTTCAGTGAGTTCCACAAGAGCTGGAGGTATAGCAAGGGCTGGGGCTCCTGTCCCCCTGCAAAGCTGCACAGAGATGCAGGAGACAAAGGCCTAAAAGTCCTAGGGATGCAATTTAAGTAGAGAGCACAGAAAAATACCACATCCAGAAGAAAATCTGAGGCAAAATAGAGGTTCCATTAGCAGATTTTGGATGGGGTGGCTTGCTTTCTGGGATGTCCCGGGTAAACCCAGCCAAATATAGAGATCATGAAGAAGAAAGCAGATGTACCCTGTCCATGCACTGTTTCCTGGCTGCACCATTCTGCTTTCTGCAGACAAGTCCAGGGTACTTTTTTTTCCAAATGCCATTTTAGCAGTTGTAATTTATTTTGTACCACACCAGAATTTCCTTTGCAAATAGTGGATTCATCTCTTCGGTGCATATAAATTGGTTTCTTAACACTGATAGGCACACTTTGTGTATGTGTGTTTTATTTAGATATATTTCAAACTTAACTGTGTCTGACACGAGCCCTGAAACAAAGAGAGTTCCCAAATGCTAAGGGTAATCCAAAGTCACTAATCACTTTGGCAAATCCTGGCTATAATGGTGCCTGATTTAAAGCTCATTAAAGTCAATAGAAAGAATTCCCTCCAGCATCAGTGTCTTTCAAACAGGCCACTAACACTCCCGTTCATGTCCGTACAAGTTACACAAGCCCAGGGAAGACCAGAGAGGGCACAGATGGATGTCAGACTACTCCTGTAAAACGTTGCCAAATGATTTCTGCTTTTGCTTTCAAATCATGAGCCCATCAGGCTCTCTGCGTTTGTATGTCTCTGCATTCATCTTTGCTTCCAAGGACGGAGAACTCCTATTTGTTTGACACAGCTTCCCCTGGTACACAACGCTCTGCGCATCTCCGTAAAGGTGTACAAACACAGGTAATGAAAGCCTCCAGCTGTGGAAGGTTGCCTGGCTTCTGAGGAAAGCTATAGGAAGGTAGGAATGAAATAACAAAAGCCTGAGCAGCCCCTTCTTCCCCAGCCCTGTCCTCACATTCCCTAACTGCTAAATCAGTTTAAAACAGAATTTTCTGTTTGGTAGGAAACCCCACTTTGACTCTATTCCCAAGCAGAAACTAGTTCTTTGCCTGGTAGAGCTTCCCTAGGTTGGTGCCCCCTCCCTCACTCCTGGGAAATTGTTTTCCCACTTCTGCAAGACCTAATTCAACGAAGATGAATCTGCAGTGGCAGGAAAGTAGAGCGATGTACTGTTAAATGAGAAAATGGTGCCAAGGCCTCCTCTTAAATGCACGCAAGAACGTGATGGCAATTGACATGTCTTTGACACGTTCATTCATATTGCACCAGCACATTCAAGACTTATCTTCTCTGAATTCTGTTTTCATGCAGTACTTCTCCACCAGTACCATAGAACACTTCTGTTTTCCTCAGATGGCACTTTTTCATTCCTACAACTCCCAGAAATTGGGTACTAAGAGAAAAATTATAAAATGTAACCCTATTTGTCTTATTTGTCACTCACATTGCTCCATACATCAGAATCAGAGAGGGAATCTACACATTGGATGGTTCATAAGCAGTGCTTCACATCTTCCTTCTTGGGCTACCAGGCTGCAGCTCAATGAGACCAAGAGATCAAATCTCCTGGCTTAAAACTGATAGAGCTCAGCCTTCATAGTTTAAGATGCTCCCAAGTTAACACCTAACCCTTTTATTCTAACTGCAGATAACCTCTCTGAGCAACAGTGATGCAAATTAGGAAGGAACTCCCCATATTTGGCAACAAACTTGCTTCATTCCAGAAACCTTAAATCACACAGGCTAGCCAAGGGCGTACTTGTCATTTGAACATTAAGTCTCTTTTTTCATTAAAGGAAATAGCATCATCCTTGCTGACCCCCATGCTTGAAAAGAGAAAGGGAGAGCCAGCTGGGAATTTCAGGTTTTTGTCTTATTCGTTCCTTCACATAATTCCTCATCTTCCTAAACAAACATTTTTCATTCTAGATGTGAAAAGCAATGCATGCAATTCTGTTCTACAGAAATTGTATTATTTACATTAAAATCAGTCCCAGCTGTGAAAACAGGCAAGGTAACTGGCACATAAATGCTTGTATATAAATTGTTAAAGAGAATTGAAAGAAAAAACAAAACCATGGGTCTGGTTTTGCTGTTTCTCTTTGTCAGCATTGTTAAGCTATTGTCCTGCAAGCTATCTGTCTATATTTACATAGACAGATACATCTATGCTTTAATGTAAATCATTCTGAAGAAAAGATGACGCTACCAGAAAGAAGAAAGAAAGAAAAAGATTGTTCACTTCTGATATCTAGTAAGTAAACAAAGCCAGGAATAAATCCTTTCTTGCTCATTTTCTTCTTCCTAGATACAGAACTTCAAAGAATCACGCAGTTTACAGAGATAAGGCTGTCTTTAAAAGCAAATGAGAGCCTGTAGTCAAGAATAGGCAAGTTGATTAGTCAGGTTGCTACTAAGCTTGGGGAGCAAATTAATTCTGCTGCCAAATATGGGCAGACATTTTTGCCCAGTCTGATTTAACTGGCTGGATACATTATATTAAAGACACCCTTGCTATTTCAGGGCAAGCTTGAAATTTGTAATGTGCCCTGAGTCTGGTCACAAGAGCAAAGAAAGAGCTTGAGCACAATATGTTAGTGGCTATTACTGGGCTCAAAGGTTTCCTGAGATACTAAATTCTCCTGGGCAGCTTTCTAAACAGATCTGCTGCAAAAGAAAACCCTCATTTTTTTTCCAGGAGGATTTGATGATATGGGTCATGAAAACTTAGGCAGCTCTTTCCCTCAACCACTTCCTGATGTTGACCTGAGTCGCATGCCACTGTAGCACACCGTACAGTTGTGAGTGTCTTTCTGCACCTGAACAGTGGGGTCTGATCCTCCACCCCACTCCTCTGTTCTCATTCGTCATTTGCCCCTTCACAGTGGAGCCTACCTGCCAGAAGACTGGTACATGCCTGAGTCTGACATTTTTGGGGAAGCCATTGCTGTGAACCTTTTCCTTTTCCCCTTTCCCTGACCCTGTCCGCCTTTCTACGTCCTCCCAGTTCTCAGAACTTGAGAGAAAATCCCCTCCATTTCCCATAACCTCCATCTGATTTCATCTAGCAAATAACAAACAGGAAACTAATGAGCAATAGACATTTATCCTTTAAACTACCTCAGAGCTTTATTATTTGGCATCCCAAACAGGGAGCCTGCTTCAGTCCTCATTTCCTTTCTGAAATGATTCATACAGTTCCTTCTCCCCTGCTCGAGTCCCCACTCTCCTTCCACACCTCGGGCAGCAGCAAGTCCAGCAGCCCCACTCCAGCACTAATCCTCTCCGACCAACCAATTCCAAAAAGATGATCCGTGGTCTCATTCTGGCCTCTGCCAACATTTCCTATCATACCTGCATTCCCGCTTTGCTCTCTGTTCCCCTTTTGCTCTGGCATTATATCTGCCCAGGGAGAGAACCTGCCTGCTACTAGCAATTTGCTCTCTGTTATTTACAGTCCAATAAATGCTGGCTGGATGTATTCCTGATGTTTCTCCTAACATGCTGTCTGCAGGCACACCAGCTAGAAACAAATGCCCGCAGACGTGCTGGCTACATGAGAACAGGAGGACTGCAGCCAGCTCCTTCCTGCCATTGTGGAGGAGCTCTGCCAGGCTACAGCAGTGGGAAGTGCAGGGACAGATTTTCAGGTTCTGGGCCAAGGATGTTGAGCCTGAAAACCACCTTCCTTTCCAGGAAGAGAGCACTAGCGACATCAAAATGCCTTAGCATCACCAAGACTTGCTGTGGAGAGCAGTGATGCTCCTGGAGGCTAGTTGCCATGCTTCCGCACACATATAAGTACTACTAGGTCAGCAGCCAGCAGTGAGGCATGGGGTGGGGGACAGGATACCATATGACAGGAAAACAAGGTTTGAAACAAAGGGAAGGGGAAGTGTTGGAGCAAAATGTCCCATTTCCATCAGAATTTAACTGTTTAATCCCTCTAATACCATATTGTAATTTCAAAACAGTGAGGTATACTTTCTTGGTGATTGGCAGCATCACAGAAGCCAACACCTATATTTAACAGCATGTAATTATTTGTATAGCGGGCCTTGTTCCACTATGTGCTGAAAAAACACATAAGGAAATAGTGCCAAAAAGGTTACATGACAGCTATATAGGAGGAGTGGGAGTGAAGAAAGCACATGCAAAAGGGCAGTTTGCTGATGGAGCGCAGATTCCTTACTGAAAATCTCAGTGCCCAGCCTTTTCAATGGCATTACCTGTGCCAAGGAGATTGTAGCCTTATGTATGGTGTTATGCTCTGCCACAAGGTCAGCAGTACAATAAAATAATGTTATGGAGTCCTCTATAAATTGTGATTGCTGTAATCCCTATCACTATGAAGCTGTTCTTCCCAGTGAGCCAGAACGGGAGAGGTGTCCGGACAGACTGTCTCTTTCCTATCTCTAGTGATGACAAGTGATCCTGCCCAGCTGAACAAGGGATTTCCCATGAGGAAGCCAGTCCCATGAGGACTTATTTTTACAAGACAGGTGGAGCCTTCATTTCTCATATATATTTTAATATTTCATCATTTTTTATATGAGAAACTAAGTGATTCTTTAAATTGAGGTCCTTTTACTTCAGGGACAGACACTGCCAGAAGCAACAATACTTGGTAAGTTGTGGGCAATAACATGATCTTGGAATGGGCACAGTTCACGCACTCTTGAATTTTACTTAGGTCAGATTTAACTGTCTCTAACTAATAACTTTTCTATTTTTTAAGGCAAGTCCTATTTTTTTAATAGTAAAGGAAATCAGCCAGTAGAACAAATGAAGAAGAATGGTGGATTCTCCCTCTGGTCTTCAAACTGAAGAAGATACACTCTGACCAAAAGTGCTCTGAGCCTCAAAGCAGTGGAAACTGGGAACATTACAGTGTCCTGTTATACACAGAAAGTCACAGGAGAACTTCTGTGACTTTCTGCTCTGTAGTTTCTCTGTACCTGCTCTGTATCTATTATGTCTTTTTATCTTGGTGTAGGCATCCATCTCAGATCTCCAGGGTGGCAGGAGTCAAGTGATGAAGCTGTGCGGCCCCATCATGACCATGAATTGTCACAGTGCCTGGGAGTATGGGGAAGGGGACCAGTATTCTTTTTATCTCCCCAGTACATCTGCCTCTTTGAGACAACTCCCTACAGCTGTAATAACTGAGGTCTTCACAGTGTGAAATAGATCTGTTTCCTCGGGAGCAGAAAAGTACTTAGAGCTATGAAGTAAGGGACAGACCCTTCTACCTATGCAAGCAGCTGAGAACACAAGCTCACTCATCCCAGTCTTCAAGCTCCACAGGTACTAGACATCCACCAGCCCCAAAAACATGTCCAACTTAAGCACAAGCAAAAGAGCATGCTGTAAAGCAGTATCTATTAGTTCAAGCATAGCAGTGCACTAATGTAGCTGCATGGCTTCTAGCCCAGAGCTGTCTCCCAGCTACCCTCATTTCATGTCCTGCCTGGAGCAGCAGAGAAAGCTATGCAAGGCCCATGAATCAAACCCAGCTTTATTTCAAACCCAGGGGCATGACATGCTCCTTTCTCTGTGGGACAAGGACTGCAGCCCTGCAGGTAGCTGATAGGCACTCCAAAAAATTGCCTGTAGCTCTCTGGATCTCTCTTGTTCTGAAGACATCCCAGCTCTCCAGGAACTGAAAAGCAACCCTGTGTCCCCCTGAGAGCACAGAGGTATGCCAGAGCCTCTTTCTGCAACAACACCTGTATACAGCAAGAGCAGCTTAATATAACTATGCCATAGCAGTCCCCCAATAAAATAACGGAATGGAGAAGACAAATTGTACATGAAAAGCTGATAAAGATATGTCCTAGTGTCCTAGGAAATGGAACTATACTGGAAGACAGTCTTCAGGGCCTGAGATCACAGTTTTCAAGCACATTTCTTAGCCCCTATAAGCAATAAAGGGTAGGTGCATCGTGTGTTCAAGGCTGTTTGGGACCTCTTTGTCCAGGTATGGGCAGTAACTTCACCCAAGGCAAAGTGGCTGTGAGCTATTCCAGACCTAGGCCCTGCCCAGGAAAGGCACTTGATGCCTCATTAAGGAGAAGTCTCCAAAAATCCTAAACTCCTCAGCTGGTTATCCATTATTCCAGCTTTCTGCCAGGCACTAAGCACTTCTCAACCTACAGAAAGAGCAGGGGCCTGCTCTCTGCAGCAGGGCAGGGGCTTCCCTGCCTGAGGAGGCAGGAATGCCAAAGGTGCATTCACTGGAAAAGTAAAATTAAATTCAACTCAAACTGGATGTTTCTGGGAGCAGCATTCACTTGCCACAGCAATAGCCCAACTCAGTAAAATGACTTGGTCTTGGAGGTCCAGCCAGTACACGGTCTAAGGGGTCTAGAGACCCCTTTGACTTCACCCTTGGCTGAGCACCTTGCTTGTGCCCTGAAGCCCTCTTTAGGCTTCCCTGGCTGAACTGATCAGGGCTCAAGTCTGTAAGTCTGTTGCTTGAATTTAAGTGTTCTGTGTCATTAGGCATTCCAACAGTAATCAAATATGTCTTTGGCCCTGTCAGATAATGAAGACAATTAATCAAGACCCAGCTCTCCACTGCCTATAGCAGAAGCTTGTACACCAGGCTCACAGCACCTACACTGTAGTCAAGCGAATGCAGGTGTCTGAACCTGGTGCTGAGGCTGCCAGCCTAGAAGAAAAATCTGGAGCTATTCATGCAAGTAACATGTTCTAGATGTGTTCATGCAAGTAAAAATTGCCTGGTCAAGTGAACAAAGCAGCAGCAGGAGCTCCAGTGGAACTATTGTAGGGTTGCACCCACATGCGTGACAGCAAGATCTTGTTTAATAAGTGGATTAGGGTTAGTAAAACCTTCATGGAACTCAAATGGTAATAAACAAATAAGAGAAAAATCTAAGCTGAATTACCAAAAGAGTAATTTCTTTCTTTCCCCCTCCACATGTAGCCACTGAAGGCCCAAGTTCTTTCTCACTTGTCCTTGGTGAGGCATACCTTGACCCACAGTTAGTTCCTCTGAAATGGAGTGAGGTACTAATAGGATTGATGGTGGCCAAGTCCGGCAGCAGAAATTCAAGAGACAGAATTCTCTCAGTCAAAATGCTGCTTTTGCCCAGGGAGTGGGTGGAATATCAGGGTTTTCTTTCTGTGTTGTGCTTTTTTCTTATCAGGTTGAGATTTAATTCTCTTACCTCTAAAATCTATCTGAGTTTACTTTACCTCTAAAATCTATCTGAGTTTAGGACTAGATTGAACAGCTAAGTGCCTGAATTAAGGTCTGTAACTGCTAATCATAGTGAAACATAATTAGATTTAAGACATGAAGATAAAAACTAACAAAGGAAATTCCTTCATAGCAATCATTTGCTTTTTGAGGCAAGAAAGTTGC
The DNA here is from genome assembly GCA_009867235.2 of Psittacus erithacus. Lineage (NCBI taxonomy): Eukaryota > Metazoa > Chordata > Aves > Psittaciformes > Psittacidae > Psittacus > Psittacus erithacus. The sequence continues at coordinate 50,368 of WYDI02029403.1, read as the reverse complement.
TTTTCTTGAGTTATTGTTGAGACACTGGGGCACCAGTCAGACAAGAGGTGCATTCAGTACTTCAAGTAAATTTTGTGGGATTTCCCTGTACAGTTTTGCAACGGTCCCTTCTCGCACAGCTTACTTTTCAACTCTTCCACAGTCCTTGTTCCCTCCTAGCTTCTTCTGTGTGGTAAGAGTGTGTGCATGACTCACTTTACTTTATCAAGGTCATATCACTATGGGGAACAGCCTTGAGGCAAAGCAGGGAGACAGGAGTCGCAAAGCAGGGAGACAGGAGTCACAAAACAGAAGAAGGGGTGGGAAGACTACCTTAAAGTGCACTTGCTCCTCAGCATTAATACTTCCTGCAAAAACTGTGTGACATTAAATGGTTTCCCCTTTCTCTTTTCTATTCCTTCCCCATCACCTCTCCACTATCTACAGAAAGAACCCACACAACTATCTTAGGCTTGGCACCTACCTGCCAAGCAACTTGAATCAGGTGAAATGAATCCTTCCCTCAAAGCTACAGGTATTATTGTGGTTAGTGCTGAGGTCTGAATCGTGCTCAGATTCTTTATAGGCACATAAGCAGGAGTGGAAGGAGCCCTGCATCCTGCTAGAGCTTTGTCTTTCTTTACTGCGCTAGTTAAAAATCCTGTGCACAAACTAATCACAGAGTAACACCTGGTCCATTGCACAGTTAATTAACTTAGAAGGTACTGGGACAATTTATAATTCTTAAGAAAGTCAGATCCTTCTTGGCAGAGAACTGTGCAGACCCAGGAGATACTTCCTGCTCTGGTTTATTTGAAAGAGTTGACACAAGGGTGTTTTACTAGCAGAAGCAAGTCCATGTCTGGACATTACTGTGGAGTTCTACTATTAGAGCTCCAGCTAATTACTACTAGGTCCCAGTCCATGTTTCTCAATTAAAAAAAAAAAATAATGAAATAACAATTAATGCTCTGGGCTATAAAGATCTGCAGCTGAAATTGCAGCTCAGCTGGTCACAGGTGTTCCTAATACTCACAGAGTCCCATAAAACCATGAGGATGCCTACTGCCCCAGTCTTACACTTGCTTCTGGACCAATGAACTCTATCCTTGGTTTGTCTCTCAAACGGATTGCTTCGTGCTGGCTTGTGCACGCTTTTAAAAACAAAACCTTTTTGACTTTCAAAAAAAATAAATTTAGATGTTGTTATTGTCCGCTGTGCAAGCTTTAACCATGTCTGAGCAGCTCATACCTGTTTGGTTATCAGGTATTGCAGTGAGGCTCCGGTTTTAATCCCTAGGAAGGCTTCCTGTTAGTTTCATGTTTAGCTTTAAACAAAGGAATTAGGATTCCTTGTGCATATGGTCACTTCCCACTGTGTTCTTGAAACACAGATGTTTTGTCCAGCTGCATGCTCATATGGCTGCTGGCTTTCATTTTCTGGAATGAGTTTTGTTCTAGTACAACAATAATACAACAAAGTGGGCCCACCTTTCCTTATCCATTTCACAGAACTCACCACTTTTTAAGGCTGCGTTTCCTACCGTCAAGGGAAATGCAGGTGCCTAAAAGAAAAACTTGCTTCTGCTGTGGCACCAGGATGAAATGAATGTATATGGATTTCATCCTTTGTATTTCCAAGCTTCACAGGATGTCTTCTCATGTCCAGGACCTATTTCTACCACAAAAAACATTGATAAGATTTGCTATTAGATGTTACATACTCTGTCATTTTGTCTTTTCTTTTTCTATTCACCAAAATAACATTAAGAACAGTAAACAAAAGTTAGTGGAGGACTGTGTTCTTCCTTTGGACTCAGATAGGGATGGAAAGACAATGCAAACAGCGCAAAGTTGATAATGGGGTAAATATGATTAAGGCTTCCTTGCAGTCTTAAATCAGGCAGCTGAATTGTGCACTTTCATTCATGCGGAGGGCTGGGACGTGTGCAGCCCATAGCAGAAGGACTTACAACAGCTAAGGCATGAAAAATATACTACTACTTGTGGTGTGCCTTGCCACTTAGCTGTGCTAAGTAGAGTTCTGTAACCAAGTGATCTGTGGAAGAGGCATGTGTGGAAGGGCAGCTAAATCCTAAATTATTTGCTTTCTATTGCAGTGACATGTCCTGTGCATACTGCAAAGGGGCCATATTAAGCAGGACAAGCAAGGAGAGGGGAAGACAGATATCTAAATATTTTGTGGCTTCCTCGTGTTTTAACAGAACTGCAGGGCAAGAATCTGCTTTAATATCCAGGGCAAATATTTCCTGCCCTGATAAGCTGGTGTCTGACTTGCTGTGGGGTGTTTTGTTATACATTACGTAAAAGTAGTCAGCAGCAAATGGTTGCTGTGTTCATTTGAATCAGTCTTAGAACAAGATGATGGAAGAAAATCCATCCCCAAAATTTTATATGACAAGTAACATTTTATCAGGGACATTTCCACAGTTTGACTCCGTCCACTCCTGAATTTTCCCCACTTATTCTCCAGATCCAGCTGCAGTCTATAGCCTTTTGTTATGGGGATAAATTGACTTCTGCTTACCAGCAGCAACTAATGGCTGTCCTTTACAAGAACTGCTGAAAGAGGTGTCAAATGGGCAGACAGCTCTTCCAATATCTCTATGGCAGGGATGGCGTGACAAGGCAAACCCCAAATCTTGTTCCTTTTACATCCAGACATTGCTGAGCAAAATGCCAAAGCAAAATCTGTTTTACTCTGTATTCACAGATATGATTTGTCATAAAAAGGCTCCTGGTTTCCAGCTCCTAGGTTTTGGCCATGTGACATCCCAAAGCTAGCATGTACTGTGCCAGTGCAATGTCTCCATCTGTTTACAGGGCAAGAGACAAGAGCTGTTCAAAGGTATTTAGCTTACAATGAAAATGTACTTTCTGCTAATTTTTCCATTCGTGTTGAAAAACCCTCACGGCTATAATGGGCACTGTCTTTAGTATGAGGCGCCCTTTAAATAAACCTGCTGTAAATGATGTTCATTTCAGTTCCTCTTACTATGTGATACAGTATATAAAGTATATATTATTAAAAAAGCAAGTCAGTTTTCATTATGATAACATGAATAAAAACATAAGGCAACATATTACTCTACCAAGCCCCAGAACCTAGGCAGCCAGCTCTGCAGAAGGTTTTTGTTTCAGATTTTAGAGGATCAAATATTTCAGCTAAACCTCTGGCTGGAGTTTGTCTATTTACATAAATTCCTTTTTTTTCCTCTGGAGCCTGACCCTGTTTCCTGAGGTTTGGGTGAGGGACAGGCTTGCTTTTCCTAGCTTTCGAAAGGCTTCTTTTTGCACTCCTGCTTTCTCATTAAACACAAATCAGACTCTTAAAGTCAGTCTGTACCACTTCCACTTGACACAAGATTCCTACTTAAAGGCCCTTTTCTCCATCCTTAGGAATGATTGTTCCTTAAATTACACATTTGCATTATCAAATCACTTCTTTGTACTAATTCTCCCCACGCAAATCCCTATATATCATATGGTTTTTATACTGCAGCATGCTGGGGTCTTCTGGCTCTATTATTTATGCCTCTCACATATGAATAATAACTCCGCTGATACAAATTCATCTAAAGAAGGCAACTTTATGCTCAATAAATATTGTGAATGCTTGCTGAGTATCACACATATGTACTTCCCACCAAAGGAGAGGAGCTCTCTTGTGTGTGGAAATCGCTTTAAGCCCTGCTCAGGTTTCAACCTGTCACTCTGTGCACTCAAGTGAGTGCAAGCCCTGTCCTGAAACAAATTGGAAATGAAAGATGTTGACAAAAATTTCAGCTATGTGAGTAATGATTTATGACTGGTTTTGCCCAGGCAACTCAACAATGTTCATTAATAAAACATTGGAGTTTGTGGTAGCAAATAACTCCTTAGAAAGACAATTTCAAGTCGATTAGAGATTACACAGAAAAGAAAAATTAAAGGCCAGTACATTTTATGAATCAACATGTGCTTCTGTTTCCCTTCTTTAAATATCTGTGGCAACATGTAAAATTTAGGTCGTCTTTAACCATAGGCACCTGCTGGCAGCATGCTGCACAGTGCTTCTGTCAGAGTAATAGTTTCTACTGTGACCACATCAGAGAGTCCCATGGGTTGGAACCCATCATACTCATAGAATCACAGAATCATACAATCATAGAATAGTTAGGGTTGGAAAGGACCTTAAGATCATCCAGTTCCAACCCCCCTGCCATGGGCAGGGACACCT
>WYDI02029403.1:0-45500 GCA_009867235.2 Psittacus erithacus | reverse complement strand
TGTTGAGGACACCAGAACTGCACACAATACTCCAAGTGAGGTCTCACGAGGGCAGAGTAGAGGGGCAGGATCACCTCCTTCAACCTGCTGGTCACGCTCCTTTTGCTGCAGCCCAGGATACGGTTGGCTTTCTGGGCTGCGAGCACACACTGTAGCTGGCTCATGTTCATTTTCTCATTGACCAACACCCCCAAGTCCTTCTCCGCAGGGCTGCTCTCAATCTCTTCTTTGCCCAACCTGTATCTGTGCCTGGGATTGTTCCAGCCCAGGTGTAGGACCTTGCACTTGGCATGGTTAAACTTCATAAGGTCTGGCATCATCCCACCTCACAAGCGTGTCAAGGTCCCTCTGGATGGCATTCCTTCCCTCCAGCGTGTCAACCGAATCACACAGCTTGGTGTCATCGGCAAACTTGCTGAGGGTGCACTCAATCCCACTGTCTGGGATAAGAAGTGCATTCACATGATCCTGTAAGCTTCATGAATTTTCCTTGTTCTGGACTGTCTTCATTATAATAGCAAATCTTTTATTAAATGGCATTATGAGAAAGAGGGCCTGTTGTAGGTAGATGCTATACTGATACAGAAAAGGCCTTGTAGAGAACTCCTAAAATATCACTGTGCCTCTAAAAGGAAATCCAAAATTTCCCTTACCTTCCCAAAATAAAACAAAAATCTCTGAAATTATTGAGGTACCCATGCACATCCTTGAAAATATGGCTTGTCCCAGATGTAAAGACGAGTGTGTGCTCTTAAGTCCTAGCATTTCTGTAGCTAGTGTATGCTAAGTCAAACACCAAAAGCCCCACCCTGCAGGAAAATGGTCCACCCAGATGCCCTTTCATTCCAGACATACCCATTCAGGCACTGCTTTCACAGCTTTTTAATCAAATCAGCCCTCGCAATCTTCTTTTCACATCAGCATCCAGTCTGTCGCGCACATGCAGGCTGTGCCACTCCAGAAATATTCTCAAAAAATCACTGAGGCACACCTCTTGCTGTAGTGAGCAGTGCAAGCTGTCTGCCCATGTATGGGGTCCCTGCTCTCCATCTTCACAATGCCTTTCCAGTGACCACAGCCTGGACTTCACCACACTTTGTTACTATGGGTTAATACAGCTATGTCATGTTCAACCAAGTCAGCTGTCACATCAGCTCTCCATTTTTATGCAAACAGCCCACAATAGTTATTTTCACTTACAGCACTCACCAGCTAAATCATATTTTCCACTAATATTTTAACACCAAGGTCATTTGGTTGGTGTCAGATAAAGGAAGCAAATTCTGAATTTTAAATAAATATTTTCTATCACACAAATGGGATCCTTTTGTTTATGTAGCTCACAGTTAAGGCATCTCTAACAGAATCATCAAATCTGTGATTTCTTTTCTGGTATGGATGACCTATCTGACATTGTAAACTGCCTCTTTCACTGCATCCCACAGGGGAAAATATTAATTTAAAATTTCACTTTTCTGCAAAACACTCAGTCATTTCTGTGTATCTGCATAATTTTACTAATTCAGTGGCTATGACTGGAAGTCAGATGATTTCTTGCTAGAGAATTACTAATGTTCTATTATAACAACACTGTTTGCATTACTGATGTTGGAGCTGTGCACAAAGCAAACATTGTGCTTTTTTTACCAACTTGAGAACGGTAAACAAAAAACCAGATACATGCATACCAGCAGATACATACTAGTAGTCATGTTAATGTTCTGCCTGACTGCTGCTAAACTTGGTGATAAGCAGGCTACTAAATTAGGTGGGTGTCTCTTAATCTCTTCTGGCAAAAATGTCCCATTCGGTATAAATAATTAAATACCCAAACAGGGATTTCAATCTAACTATTCTGTCTCCCAAGTGAGTGCCTTCCCAAGCTAATCTCACTTTCTTCTTGTGTGACCTAATAGCATTTAATTATTTATGCCAAGCAGAGCAGTTTAGCTAGGAGAGATTGCAATAGCGTGCCTGTCTATCAGGGCTCTACATCTCATGAATTCCATGAGCCCCTCGTGGTGGACAGTCCCATCCTTGCTTCTCTATGGGGAAGGTATAGGAAGAGTGGTCACACTGCATGTGTGGGCTTCCCTACAGCTGCTGGGTTTAAGGTGGCATCACATTCCTTTTATCCCACCATAAGTTTCTGTGCTGAGTTACAGAGGTGAAGCAGCCAAAGTCTGTGATTCCCATATGTTATCAAGCACAGGATGTTGGCAAGGATGGGCATATGCATGTGTAGAGACGGCAGAGTAGGTACTTCAGTGATTTCAGAGACAGAAACATAGACCCTGAAAGAACTGACTTTATTCTGTGATTATATGCAACCAAGCAGCAATGTGGGGATGTAAGACATCAGTCAGACATCTGGATCTCTCCAGGGATCTGGCCCGTGACTCATAACACTGATCAGATGCTGAGTCCAGTGTATGTTTTCAGCATGGGCCCTGCACCATGAGTCATCACCCAAGCTCATTAGAGGTGTTGAATGAATTACTTTTTGCTTGACAGGTGAAGAAAGAGGAATGTGACTCCTTCTCAAATATCATTAAACTCATTTATCCAACCTGTCATGTACAAATATTATCAATAATATTATACATCTGTCTTGATCCAGTAGAGCAAAGCTGAACAGAGCTGAACCAGAAGACAGTAGCTGGCTACATAGAACTGTGCAGTAGCAGCATTTTCTGCTTCCATTTATGTTACACATATAGTTCATTTTCTATTTGTCTTTGTTCTCTTGTGGAGGAAGAGATCAAGAGACAGCTGATAAAATGAGCCCAGTGCTTTAATAAATTGGTATCTTTTTTAACATGAACATTTTCATGGCAGCTTACAAAAGGCCTTGGTATTGAGCGCTTTGGCACTTCGGTATTAAAAGAAAAAGGAAAAAGGATATTGTGGGTTTGGGCTTTTTTTCTCCTTTCCTTTTCTCTTTATACTTTCTTCCCCTGTGCCTAGTTCTTGCTATCTAGCCACCATTTCAGGTCTGTTGAATGCATCTAATTAAAATGTTATTAATATATAATGTCTTAATGTGCCCGCTCATAAAAATACCAAAGTTACCAAGCAGAAATCTATAGGGCCAGATTGCAATCCACCCTGTAAGCTCGTTATGCAGAGAGGGAGGAATGGAGGGAGGAAGCTTTCTCAGGCAATGCCTCCTTCCCTCCCTGCAAAGAGGGAAGGAGCAGCTGCTCTGCATGGACCTGGGACATCCACATGGATGCAGCCCGTGCCAGGGGGTGGCTGGCACAGCTCCTTGCCTCAAGAGCATGATAAGGGACAGCCATCATGCCACTTAGCTTTACAGGCTGTTTTTCATGAACAGACCTCACGCATCTGCCAAATCCAGGCAGTGCCTTTTGGTGCCAGGCCAGGGGCTGGGGCTTGCTGTGCTCCTTGCTCCAGGGCCACACTGGTCACCAGAAGTGGCCGCAAGCTCTGTGCAGTGCACCCCCCATATTGCATGGGTGGGATGTGCTACAACTGCCTAAAAGTTCCCATCTGCCCTTGTGATGTGTGGCCTGGCATCCTGCCACAGATGGCACTCCTACCGGTGGCTGTTGTGACAGAAACACATGTGACACATGGGAGAGGACCAGGCCGGGAATAGCATGGTTCTCCTGCCCTGTGCTGCAAGCAAGGGACCTGTGCTGAAGACAGTCTGAGCTCAGCTAGCCTTGCTCAAAGGCTGCACCCAAACATGTGCAGGTAAGGGGCAAGTTCAAATCTGTGCACCTACTCACCATACAATATAGATGCAGTAAAGGTAGCTCTATAAAAATGACATTTAAATAAAATGAAGCCAAAGACCCTGAGCTTGCAGTTTTCTTGCATATCTTCTGGAACTATTTTCTCTTTCTCACCTGTCTTTGCTAATTTTGGCTATGGGCAGAGGCCTGAAAATCAGTAGCATGTCTGTCTTCTTGCTTGTGTTGCCCTTCTACCACACACGCGAGAAGACATGTCGCTATTTACTTGCGAGGTGATATACCTGTTGTGAAACTGCTCCCTGCTCCCTGGAATACTTATAAGGTGGGAAATGCAATTAATTCTGGAAGGAATCTTTTCCGCTGGCAAGCAGCCAGAGATAGCAGAGCCTTAATAGCTTTTGGGCAGCTACAGCACAGAAATTACAGCCATTAACCAGGGACACTCCCTCTTGAGCTTCTGCTTTTTTGAAGTAATTGCAAATAATATCACTTGGATTCAGACAGCTGGAGGGAAAACTCAGGCACCAGTGAAGCATGAAACAGCCTGGCCCAAGATCTAAAATAATCCTGCATAAAAATTCACAGCTGCCCGTTGTTAAAAATAAAAACAAGACCATAACCCCTTCTGCTTTCCATCAATGGATTTTCTTTTGTTCCCCTTCTCCCCAGCCTGCCCTCCCCTTCCTGCATGGCTGCCTGTGGCCTGCCGGACATCCTTCTCCTGCCCTGAAGCACCCAGGAGACAGGGTGGCTCTGGTGTGATGGCAAAGGGTGGCTGCCTCCCTGCTGAGCCACCACCACTGCTGATACATTCTCCTGTGTACAAGTAATCTCTAAACCAGTTGGAATGTCCTCAGTCTTGTGAATGGAGTCCTGTCTCCTAGCTCAGCAGCTTCCCCAGCAGATCATTTTTTATATAGAAAGACATCACTACAGCTAATGACATCTTGCACATCTGTAGCTTCCTTTATGTAAAGTCATAAAAAAACTCACAGATGAAGGGAATCACCTCACTGAACATGGCCAACTGCAGTGTAGACATCTAAGCCTGAGCTATGTCACAACCAGCAGAAAACCAGTTAATGCCATCAGTGGGGCACAGTTATACAACGGGATTCATCTCATCCCCTAATAACTCACAAGCCATTGGAAATAAATCCGCATGGGATTACCTCTGTGCAACATCCCCAGCAACCACCGGCAGCCCTGCTCACAGCAGCACTGGTGCAGTCCTGCTGGACAAGGTCAGGAGAAGGTAAGGTGCCCCCAGGGTAAGGCTTTGCCTACTTGGCATAGTAAGAAGTCCCAGAGACTGTATGTTACCCAAATTAGAGTGGGTAAACTCTTAATGAATTTTTATCTATACTGTTGCAGTGCAAATTCATTATCTAAAGGGCTGTCTGAGAGATGATGGTCTGCCTCCCTACCCACAACACTGGTGCTAGCCTCTAGCTCCACCATGCTTTGAACACATCCCTCAGGATAGAAAGCAAAGTCTTCCTTTTCACCACGTATCTCTTCAGTGGCAGAGGACATGCATGAGGTGATGCACATGCACATGCAATGCATATGCACACACCACACATATATCATTGTATGCACATGCCCCACACAGAAAGCCAAGACCAAAGGCTTATGGAGTGGCATGAAAAAATATATAGCTCTTAAATATAAATAATATATGCTGTGCACATTTCTCGGCCTCAGTTTCTTCACTATGCTTGGACAGGACAAATGGCTTACAGGGAGCTCAGATTTGCTTTTGTAACTTGTGTTTTGCACTCTTTACAAAGGAACCCTATCATAACTCCCCCCTTTAAATGCAGGCTTGCCTTTTCCATCCTCTTGGCTTAGGCTTCCCTGTTGTTTCTGCAATCGCTCCTTCTGATTATCCACTAACACCTGGCTTTGTGCTGCTTCTGGTAACTTTCCACTCCTTTAAACCACACTCCTCACACACAACCTAGAAAAACTGGTTTGTGTGAGCTTTAGGTAACCCTTTGTGCCAAGCCTATTTCTAACTCAATAGCTGAACATTATGGTTTATTGGCCAAGGATTGTTCCCAGCTGAGGAGTTAAAGAATGTTTGGAGAGGAAAGGAGGGAAGAGAATTCAGAATCAGTTACATTTGGCTGAAAACTTCCACTAAAGTTTATGTTAAGATTCATGTCATACATTTATAGGGAGCTATTTGCAAGGAAGTGCACCAGGTGTACTGGCATATCACTACTAGTTAGAAAGCTTTTATTTGGCTTGGGATTGGGCTGTTCCAAAAACAGATGACTGCTGGCAGATCACATGCCTAAGCAGTGAATCACTATTAATATTGTTATTAGGGACAGGTCATGCACTTGCAGGATAGAGGCTGGAATAAGTCTGCAAAAAACCATGTGTGAATGGTGCCAGTGGACACACAGTCTTGTTGTTGCTCTACATGTCTAAGCCACTTGCCTTCTCTATATACTGAAACACAAAGTCTAAGTCAACTCTAAAAATCAAACAGAAATGTTTCCATATTTACAGGAGATGTATTTGCCTGGGTCAAACAGAGATGGTTCATTTACCACAGTTTGCATCATTGTACAGGGAGCCAAGCTCCCTGCATGCTTGGCTACAGCAAAGCAGCCTCACACAAACCCGTCCTGCTGTAGGAAGCCGAGCACTCACAAGGAAACGCAGCTAGGGGTTCACAGGATGTTGGTAAAGGGATGTCTGCGCAGGATGCAAGTAACCTACAAAAGGCTACAAACACACTGAAATCAAGGCAGGAAGCATCTGTGGGGGCCACTGAGGAGCCATGGAGAACTCAAGCCATTTGACTTATTCTGAGTCACGAAATTTTGAAAGGAAGTGTAGGGCTAGCTTTTCACAAAAAATACTTTTCTACCTCTTTCATTTTGTTCTTCTGTCATTGGTACTGCAACTGGTCAAATCTGATCCTACATCAAGCAAACTGTATTCAAAACTCAGGCAAAAAAGAAAAAGCAATTTGAATCTGAAATACAGGGGAGATCTATACCTGTACTCTATTAGATGCTATTAGACGTTTAAGTGTTTTCAGTCTTTTGAGAGACAAATGTGCCTTCAGTTTTTTGAGAGGCAAATGACCTGATGTGGAGAAAGCTGACTTCAAATTTATGGAAGGAATCAATTTGGATGAAATCTATAGTAGGTATGCAAGTAAACCACTGTGAAGTTCTCCAAGATGTTTCAAATTGGACAGAGCAGTAAGTGAAACCATCCATTCCTTTAGCCCTTAAGTTCTTACCTTTAGACCCCTAACCTTTCTAATATAGACTTTTTCAACAGGTCTTATAGGCTTGCTTTTCTTCCTCATTCTGTCCCAGTTTAATCAAGCTGTGACAGCAGTCATGGCTAAATGCCAGCAGAACCCACTCTCCACTCCTGGTTCTTCTGTGCAAGCCTTTTCATTCACAACCTGTGCAGTGCTACTGCAGGTGGGTAATGGCAGAAAGCTTACAAACAGGAAGATATAAATGGAATATCTGAAAATAAAAGCTCGGACTAGAATAAAAATAACAGCCACACCCTTTCCATGCATGGCATCAAACCCAAAACAGAACGTACTTTTCAGAAATTACTGCTTGCCTTTATAGAAGTACATTTCGAGTCTCTCAAATGCTACAGACAGACTAAAATTCTAGAAATACGATGCAATATCTGCTGTCTCAGTTCTCTACCCCAGTTATAGGTAGATTTAAACATCTTAAAAGTGTGTTTATCAAACCTAATATTTGTGATACAGGGCTCTAGCTTAAAATGAAAGGCTTGTCATTCACATAGCTGCAACTTGTAGAGAGCTCTTTATTCAGTGCTTCATTCATTAGGTTGCACACGGCAGTCATTACAGGCAATAGTCTGCTAGTGCTGCCCACACCTCGGCTGTTGTTCGATGTGAGTCACTCACTGCAAGCTGCAATTTCAAACAGAATTTCTTCACCCAGCAGTAGCCACATACTTTGTTCCAGATTACCTCCTTTCCTTTGAGTAGGCAGAATTAGCAAAGTGCAATTAGTAATAATGCCATTTGTCCCCAGGCTGATCATTTTTCTTAAAGCATTTATTCTTTCCAGTACCTCACATATTACATCAATAAAGCTGCCAGAGTACTCAATGTAGCATGTAGCAGGAACGGATCCCAGAAGAAAGATGCATCTCTCCTGCTGAAAAGAAGAATATTGGCCTACCAATGATTTGACATGTAAAATTATTTCTGTACAGATATCATGCAATTTAGCCTAATTCCACTGCTGTCTTGTGAAAATAGCTTCCTACTTTTTCCTAGGCGGCAACAGATTATTCTGCACCTTTCTCTTTCTCTCCCAGTGCTGGAGGACAATGCTGGAGGAAAACAGATAATGCCTCATTGTTTTCGTAAATCTATTTGCAAGCATTCATTCTAAAAATCTGGGTGTCACACAGACTATCAGGCTGTTCATCTTTGGTGAAAGCTGTTTTCTTTTTTACCTCTTTTCCTGCTTCAGTTTCTGGTTAGATGACATCTCTCTCCCTTTCCATTTACTCCACATATAAGCAAAGTGGATGAGTGTTTTTACTGAGCAAATCATTCCCAACACCTCAAATAAAAGGGAGGATGCCTTTTCTGACTTTCCTCATGAGTGGAGCAGAGTAAAATACCTTTACATCTTTCTTGTGAAGCCACATTTCTGCACTTTCATGGTACTGTGACTCAGACTCAAACAGCATATAGATTTATGTGGCGTTAGTACATATCATGCCTCTTGATCCTGGTATCTGTCCTTGCATGGATGCTGTTGAATAGCATTCTTTTAACCCTGTGGGGAAATTACAGAAAATTAGAAATGGCTTTATATGACAAGCCAAATGATACAAATAACTCACAGTGCTCAGTTACCTATGTGCTTCCTTGGGCTTTTTTATTTGTTTTTTTCTTTCCCCTATTCTCTTTGCTACAAAAGTAGCATTTGAAAGAGATTTGTTCATGTGAAAAACTGAACCTGAACAACAGCAGTCTATTCCCAGGTTACAAAACACACTCGTCACTCTGAGGCTGTTGGGGCTGAATGAAACCGCACTTACCAAAGGATAAGGCTGAAACACAACCTGGAGATTTGCCCAAAACAAGGCAAACTGAGAGTGCAGCTCATGTAATCTCTGCCAAAGGGACATCATGATGGGAGGGACAGCGCTTTACCTGCTGTTGATCTTTAAAAGGTGTTGGCTGCAGAATTGCCACAACTTGATCAGTTTGTTCACTTTTTTCTGTCTGTCAAACCACCCAGTTTTGATGCAGAACAAGCATGTTTAGCAAGGATGGGTGGCTTTTTCCAGTTTACCTCATGATCCAAGGGCGCGCACTGTTCTCTTTCTTAATCCTCTAAGGGAGGCTTGCAGTGGCTCATAGTCAGATGCAGATCTGAAGAAACAGAATGAAGGGGGTTTTCTCTCCAAAAGTCACATGTAAAAGGAGAATTACAGCTGTCCAGCATATAGCTAAACCAAGTGGTCCATCACCATTGAAAAACTCCTTCTATGTGGCACCAAGGTGGCAGAGCCACCTTCCTCCCTCTAGACCTTGCCCAACCCACTCATCATGCCAACATCCCTTCCTGTGGACCTCAAAAGCAGAGGACCCTAGACCAGGGGACAAATCCTATCTGTCACTAGATCTTCACAGCTCCCCAGAGGAGCACTCCCTCAGGGCAACCCTGAGCTGCTGGTAAGTATCAGCAGCATGGAACTGAGTACCCAGTGGAATTAGCCTCCTTACAAATGTAGACAGGATCATTTATCCGCAGCCCAGCATGGCATTACACCAAGATGAGTGGTTTTGCTTGTGCAACGAAGCTAAGTACAAGTTAGCTCTTCTGTTCAGAGCTCCTGAGGGCTACTCACACCAGGTTCGTCATGTTAACCAAAACCATAAGCATGTGGCTTTTTGCCTTTCTTACCTTGAACTCATATTACCTTGCAGCTACTGGCCCTGGTGGGCTTTGACGGCAGGATAGCAAGGGGCAGCTACCGCTTGGCAAATCCGGACTTTTTTATTTTGGCGTGGAGGAGAAAGCAGACTGCAACTTGGAGAGATTTTTAATCTGGAGAGTCACTGAAACAAAACCTGCCAGCGTGATTAAAACTGGTGAGTCCTGGCCTGGTCAGGAGTACATAGGAAGGACTGTAGGAAGTTCTGTGGACTGAAGTTGTGCAGCATGGAGAGATGTGTGCCAGCTGCTCATGCTGACTGTTCTGAATGTTGCTTGTGTGAGGAAGAGGAATCTTTGAACAAGTCAGATGTCCTTTGATGCAATCACACCTATTTACAAAGATCTCTTCAGACCACCTTCTACCAGCCCTCAGCTATAATAAGTACTCCCAGTTTTACTTTTCCAAGCCCACATGATCAGTCCTGGTCCAGGCAATGCCGGTGCTTGTTTCTTTGTCTTTCTGTTTCTCGAGAATTTACTCTGCCTGTGAACAGGGGTAAAAACCAAACCCACGCTTCTTTCCTTCTTTCTGACACCCAGCATCAGTGAAAACACTTTACCATCAATACAAATTCAAGAGTAACCTCAAATATACTTTTAAGTTTAGGCAGCAATTTAAGTGTGTTTTGGCTATGGGCCAAGCTGGGCAGGCAGGGCAGGATTCCTCTATGTAACTGCAGACATTTACAAAGCAGGCACTGGTATCTGCATTAGTCACTCTGACTCCTCTTTGTAGGAGAAAGGAAAAAATATTTCCAGGGAAGGATTCATTTGACCTACTATTACACTGACCTATTATAGGTAAGATTAATCACACCCTTGAGGTGTGCTTCTCTCCCCTGTTGCAGGGGGGAACAAAGGGTGATTAGCTCAGCTGTTTTACAGACATCTAAGGTCTTTTGAAATGAGCACCTGCTAGGGAGCCAGGCCTCAGATACAGAGGACCTCAGATATCTCTTACCTACCATAACGCTGCTGAGGTGTCACCTTTTTGTATTTTGTTTATGCTCCCACAATGTTCTGTGTCTATCCTGCCTAATCTGAATATTACCAGGTCTCTGGTGCTTCCATACTGCTGGTTTTGTGTCCCCCTACAGAGAAGCTGCATTTATAGGTATGGTGAAATGTCTGATCCTTACCTAGACAGGCTTATTGTGATGGTCTGGTGGCACGCAAATGTTCTTAAGAACCAAAACCAGAAGGTGACAAGAAAGTGCAAAGCTAACATGGTGATTAGTAATGTATCAGCTAACACAGAACAGGGGTAGCAAGGGAGAGATACCCCCTTTGTAACTGCTGACTGTCCTGTAAAGAATCTCTCGGGGGAAAGGCCCTCTGAACATAAAGGCTTCTCATTTCTGCCACCTGCATTGATTGGCTCAAGAAAAAGTTTTCATTCCTGACATACTTTTCACTGCATGTGCCCTTAGGCCATCGCAGCTGTAAAGACTCCATGCTACTCCCAGTGCGGGATCTTTTTCTCAAGAGCAGAGAAGATGGAGAAAGACAGATGACATGCCCTACACAATGCTTCCAAGGAGAATTGTGTGTGGAGGGGATGCAGAGGGAACAGTTAGGTCTCAGGAGCAATGGAGATTGCAGGTAGAGTCTTCTCTCTGTCAGTTACTTCACTTAGAGAAAGAAAACAGAAAAAACAAAGGAAGAAAAAAGTAGTAGCAAAGGCTGGGACAGAGGGCTTGGGGGAATTGACGCATGGAGAAGCTTTGACTATTGAGAGAAAGATACACTTCCATAAACTCCGGACCACGAAGCTGTAAAACTTCTGTTCAGGGCATCCTTTGATACAGTTACTACACTGTACAAGACATTGCCAAGCCAAGCCCAGCGCCACCAGTGCCCACTGTTCCTTCTTTGCAGGACCATTTCTGATTGTTCTGATTCACAGCAATATTGAGAGACCCCATCAGGGTAAATCAGTTATGCTCCATCATATGCACTGAACACAGGAATGTAGCAACTCCTGCTATGGAAGAGCTGTACTAATACTGCTGGGAGGGTAACATGGGCAGGAGAAATCCCTGATTCATCCACTCACAGCAGCTCCTTTACCAGTCCTGTGTGCCAGCTTTAGACACCCTCTCCTGTCTGCTCTGTAAGCTGGTCCTTGCTTGTCGCTGTGAAGCCTCCTTAGGGCTTGAGCCATGGGAGTGCTGCAAGAGTAACATGGCCCATTATGAAAGAGTGGCCACAGCGGCTAATGAGATCACACTCCTCAGGCACCCCTGCAAGGATTTCTCTTCAAAGGGCAAGACCTTTAAGCCATCTAGCAATAAGCTACATTGGAAAGTATCTGATATTTCCCAACAGCTTTTTCTCAGCATGCAGCTTGTCAGGTTTTGACACTTTTGATCCTGCTTTATTGTTTCCATTCTACCAACAATTTTATTCTAGCTCTTCAGTTTTGTACTGCTTCTTTCTGACAAAACTTCTCCCTTGATTACACTACACACTTGTCCAACTTTAATCTCTAAATGAGTCTGATGCAAGCTATTTTTACCTGCTGGTGTTTATAAGAGTGAAAGGAGTCAATGTGTTTGGCATTTTTTTATTTTCCTGAAAAATGCCAGTTCAATAAAACTAGATTTGGTTCTGTGATTTAATGGAAATCCTAGCATTTTGAGGAGCTCTGCAAGAATAGAAAATGTAATCAGTAGCCATTGAGAACAAATGTTGCTTGTAAATAAGATCATCCTAGGCAGCTTTCCTCCTCTCAGAAATTAAAGAGATAGAAAGATATGGTCCTGTCTCCATAAATACTGCTTTATTTCAGCTTATTTAGAATATCTTGTATAAGTTTCCACATCTATATTTCTTCAACTCTATGGATATTATAAGAAAGCAGATGCTAGCAGAGCTTGTCACATGTTTCCTGATGGAGTAAAATGTCTCCCTATGTGATGGCTCAGCTTTTCATCACTGGATTTTTAATTTTTTGTTTAGAATGCATTTGCCTGATCACTCTGAAGGGAGAGAGAAAAATTCTGTGCCTCAATAAACTCAGTTGCAAATCAGAAATGCTGTCAGCAGCAAGCGCATTGCAGAACAATGACCACAGTGGGTGTCATGTCTTATTCTCACTCTATATACCCACTGTTTTGTTCATCAACAAGTAAGGAGACTGGGTAGAGTAGACTGGACATCTGACAAGAAGGTTATGTATGAAGATGACAGGAAAAGGAAATAGTCTTCAACACTTACTTATTTTATTAAATTGTCCTGCCTCCTACTCATTGATTCACCAGGAATGGTTGCAAGAAGCACTTTGAGGACAGCCTATGGAGGTCTGCCAGGGCTGTGCTAGTCTGCATAAAGATCCAGGTAGCACGGCCCAGGTAGTATGTCTGGTCATACAGGGGTTTAAATTTGCTATACGGCTATACCATAAAGCTTTAAATTTGCTGCTTACATGCAGGGCAGTCTGTTCTTGAGGACATTGCCAGACGATTCTTGGTACAGAGGGCAAAGAGAATGAAAGGAATATTTCCCACCCTCCTAATCATTTTCTTAGGTCAAATTGCTTAGAAACTTCAGTGCATTTACAGTAGTTCATATCAGAGAGAAGGCAGGTGCCTGCTCACATCTACTAATCATGCAATAATAGCCAGGGAACAACGTGCATTCTGTTCTTGACAGCTGTAGGGAAAGAAAGGATTCAAAATTCTTACCTGACCACTTGGGGATGAACATCAGAACAGATCTCCAAGGAAATTATGGTATCTGCCTTGTGATGATGGAGCCTTTTGGTCATTATTCTGCTGTAGTAAAATATTTTTTGAAAGGAAAGAAGGAAATATCTGTTCTCATCCCTCTGAGGTTGAAGGCAATGGGAAAACTTGACAAGCATATGAAGACATGTGGAACAAAGCATGGTTAAGATTTTCCAGATGAATTGTTCTGAGGAGTGTCTCATCTGAGTAGTCTAAGAGATGAAAATGGTTTTCCCTAGTCTTACTAAAGTTTTGGCAAAAGAAGACATTTCACTTGATTTTCCTAGACAGGAAACATCTAGCTCAAGTACAAATGAAAGAAGCACCTAAAAAGAAAGGTCTTGCTTATGAATGTGCTTACTGATACTCTATGAAACGGTCACAGTACAGAAAATCTTTTTTTTTTTTTTTTTCTAATGGTAACAAATAGTTTTATGAAGCTGTTCTCTGCTGGGTTTGGGGAACTGTTGAAGGTCTAGTAGGAGTCTTGGACAAGTGAGGGATTCTGTACTGGCATTGATTAGATTTACAGCAGGGACCTTACCTTTACTACAGGTTTTTCTCATACTTAATCTTTCCATAGAGACTTCCCACAGATGTTCACCCACCTTCATACCAATGTCAGAGCTACAGAAAGAAAGCTCTGCCATTTTATTCTGAAATTCAGTTAGGCCATGAAGCTCTTTTGTTACATGCTATTGTCCTAAGGCAAACGCATTGAGGTATTGCAGCAAAGAGCATCCACACTACTTGGAATATCAAAGTTCTCCAGTTCCTTTTCATATCTGTTTACTAACCAGCCTGCTCTTCCCATGCTTTGACTTCTGTTCAGACGTACTATGTTCTCATGTCCTTAAATGAAATTAATTCGTGTCTGCATCCACATCCCATCCTGCCATTGTTTTCAGGCTTGAAGAAAATACATCTGTGGACCAGATTTTCTCTATTCTGAAACTCTCCAGTGACTTCACTGCTAATAGCTATGGCAATTATTTAATATATCCAGAAAGCAATTGTGATGCTTTTATTTTATAGTCCTCCCTTACTGTCTGATTAGCACAGTCTTAAAGTATTTCCTTACTAACCAAATTACAAAGAGAGTTACTTAATTTTTCCAGCTGACGGTTAGCATGTTGACACTCTCCCTGCTTAGTAACAGAAGTCACATGAGATTATCAGCAGCAGGAAGCAAATACATTTCTGTGAAGAGTGAGAGCCCAGCATTGTTAGCAGTCCCAGCATAGAGTCTTACTCCTATTGACTGCTCTTCTCTGAGGTTTCTTGCATCAACAGCCCTCTTGAATTTCTTCATCTCTTTTCAGATCGATCTGAAAACCTCTTTGCACTGCAGTTAGTCAGCTACCGTTTTACTTTTCTCATCCTTTCTCTGCACACTCTCAAAAATACTAATTAAATCAGTAAAGCTTTTTGAGATGTAATTTTAAAGCACAATGCTAAACAAAACTGTATTGCCCTTGGTTTCATGCTAGATTAGGAAATTGTGTAAAACTGGCAGTCAAACAGAAGGGTATTTGAACTGCTCTTATCTCAGACTTAGAATAGGGGCATCATTAAGGCCAGTAGTTGCTGGGAAGTCAGTGCTTGTCCTCATTTTAACTAACAAAACACTACAATACCAAATTTGAATATGGTGAGAGCATGAATTATCTAACAGTAAGACGGGCACCAACTATTCTCAGTGGCTTGAATGGAAATAGCAGGTGCCTGTTAGATTTCTGGCCCTAAGACAGTAATCAGCCACAGAGAACTGATCACTTTCAGATCCAGAAAGTGATTTGCAAGGGATTATATTTTCAGTGTACTGTATTAGTTTAACATTAACTGCACAGGAGGGCCCAGATTTCTGAAGCACCAACCACACAACCAGCCATTTTTAATCATTTGAGCCATCCGTGTACTCAGTAGTCATATGTTCAAACTTCTGGGCAAATACTAATTATGCCTTCTAATTGCAACACAGCTGCTTCCATTCCCTCTATTAAACTCTATTCATCCCTTATTATTAAACAAAATGTAGGGCAGGAAAATAGAAAGAAATTTTTCTATGCATCTGTCTTTTTCAAGATAAATTCCTTTCCTGAACAAGTACAGCCATGTCTATAATCATATATAATATGGAGTATCACAAGACTACTCACATTTATTTTGAAGACCTATCTAGCAGTGAATTATCTCTTGTTTTGTCAAAATGAGCATGACTGCACATTAAGCACAGCATGACTCACAGGCAGAGCAATATGGAAAACAGATCTTTAGGAAGCTTATCTAGCTCCACAAAAGTGCCTGGAAAGAACCTCACCAACTTTAGCAATGGCTTAATGGAATTAGTTGCCAAGTTGCTAAAACCTAACGCAACGTAATAAAATGCAACCCGTGACTAAGTCTGGAAAGCAAACAGGAGTCCGGACACAGCATCCTTAGCATGGAGCAGCCCCGGCACTTCTCCTGCCAATCAGGCATGGGTAGATGTGCTTTTCTGGGTCACTCAAAGAACTGTTTCATTCTTTAACTCAGTTCAAAATCATCCCAGCAGAAAAGGTGGCCATTTTTCTGCAGGTGAATATGTCAAATCAGCTCATGTGAGCTCACCTGTCAGCTCACCTATCTCGATCAGCTCAAGAGATGGCTAGGTTGAGTGATCAAAGAAGATAGGGGTGTGAAGGAGAGGAAGAGAGACTTTCCCCCCCTTTAGTAGCAATCAGCTCTTAAACTGGCTCAGATACATTAGTCATGACAGCCTCAGGTCTCAGTCTAATTAAACAGAGATAACCATGACAGTTCCTTATTTTGCCAGGAGAAAAAAAAGAAATAAGCAAACCACAAACACTCAGAAGCTGTGAAAAATTGTTTACATGCACTGGTCTGATGTTGCCTTTGTCCCTTATCATTGATATAGCTACAGAAATGTATACAGGGTCATTCATATTAACATCCATGGAAAAGTATCTGTCCTAACAAAGGGCTGTCATAAATATGTTCATGCAGAAGAATCAGCTAGGAAGTGGCTGGTGGTCTCTTGGTGAAAAATAACATTTTGTCTTTCCCAAAGTTCTCCTCAAATTTATGGAATAAGTTGTGCTGAAATCGAATGCCAAGGCATATTTCTGGGAAGCCAAGGTGTAACTCCAGAGCCAGCCCCCGAAAAAGGAGCCACCCTGGAACAAGCGTTCCCTACCCATCAAGGCAGCTGGGTTTGACAACGAGTCAGGAGAGATGTTACACTCCTATGTATCTCTGCAGAGGACCACTTGCCTCTTCAGCACTTGGTGGATGAGGAACCTGTTGCTGAAGAGATGAATCCCTGTAGGCAGAGAAGGGCTCTGCAGCCTGGTCTCCCAGAAGAGTGCCCTGCCTTGCAGACCCTTTGTAGGAGGTATCTTTGCATTTCTTCATCTGCACAGTAGATGATGATTAAATCTGGCCTGTCTATTCCAACAACCAGCTTTTCATCAGGAATAACCTGGTTGGGAAATGAATGGCTTTGTCTAAAGTTGAATGAAATGTTTTACTCAGCCGACAGAGAAAAAAAATAAAAAGAAAAAAAGAAAAGCCCAACAAATTGAGCTGAGATGGACTAAATTATTTTTCCCCTCAATTTTTTGGTTCAGCTGCCACACTGAAAAATCAATTATTTTCATAACTCTACATCAGTCAGTCCTATTTATAGAAATTCTAGTCATACAACCTGAGAACAGATTTCCCCTGCTGTTACATTGGCTTTAACTTCCAGGGAAGCCAATGTAGATGAACTCTTTGGGAAAAATGAGCCCCTGGAGTAGAGAGCCTGACACTCCCCTACCATGAATAACAGCAAGTGTTAGAACAATTAGTCACAGTGAACATTTTATGTGAAATAACCACTGATTGAAATTTCCTGCTTAAAAGAACTCAGAAATCTAACCAGCTCCAACTCATATTGCCTGTTGAAAGGACTTCTTGGGTTTTGACAGTAGATAAAAGTGGGTGCTGCTCTGATTTCACTAGGAGGTTTTATATGGTGCAACCCCCCATACTGGGGATAGGGTTATCTAGTTATACTGGTATTATTTATAATTTATACTGGTATAGATTTAGAGATTACTGCATTTTTTTTTCATTTTCTTATGAAAATAATGCATTAATCTATGCAAGTTAGGCAATTTAAAACTGATGTGATAGGATTTGGTTTTCTGCATAGCCTCTAAGTCCACCAATCAACAAATACCACATTGCCTGTCTGTAGCAGCACCCTTTAGGCCAGTACCACATAAGCTGTAGTTTCCAGTGAAAAATTATTGTCTCCCTAGGGTTCAGAGCATCCCTGGAAGTGCATTTATCCATCTGCAGCACTGGCAGAGATCTCAGTGTTTTGTAGAGCCCCCAGTTTAGCCAGGCTGGCCTTGCAATGATAGCAGTGGGCAGAATAGATAGCTACCACCCCTCTGGGCTCTCCTGCCTTTGAAGCAGCTGGGACTGGTGATCAGCCTGGACAAGGCCAAGGGCTGCTGCCTACCAGAGAAAATGTGCTGGCCAAGTACCAAGTCCTGGTGTCATTACTAAGCTGCTTCCAGTATGCCATAGCAGTCACTGCATGTGCAGCTGTGTTCAGAGTTGTATCACTGCAAGACAAGTCCTATCATAAAACCCAACATTCCCCCAGGACCACATTTATGCTAGTTTATAACCATGTGAAAGTCAGGCCTAAAAGCTTATATAGGTGATGTGTTGTACTTACAGTGGCTTTCTGTTTGTATTAATCCATGAGAAAGGGTTTAGACCACAGTCTAAAGATGCCTTGTTTTCTATTATTTTCTACCATGCTACTTTAAATTAAGAAAAAAAAAAAAACAAAAACACCAAGCCACAAAACTCCACATTAAGTCAAAGAATAGTTGATTGACGTGGCCTTTTGTAGCCATTCACACCTTTAGAAGTCACTCTTTCAGTATACACTTATACACTGGTTCACCTTTCTTGGAAGGCAGTCCCCCTCTTCTGAAATACATTTGAACTGAGATGTTCATCATGAGTAACTCTGCTTAGTGGGTAGGAAACAAGCTGCATCCATTAAATGCAGAAAGCAGTATGCTGGCTGTGCTCCTGTCAGTCATTGCCCAGAGGGTTCAATTAGTGCTAGGGAGGTTACCTGCTGAACTTTCATTTTTCTCCATGCTTGGATTTTCATTCTGACTGATGAAGCCACATGTCAGTATAATTTTACCAGCATTTCTAAGAGGGTGCCTGCTGCAACTTCTACCTTATGTTAGTCTCCTTTGATCTTAGACTGAAGCATGCCACACCATTAAGCCAGAAAAAACATCCATTTCCTTCTTTGATCTGCATCCTCATGACCTGATGAAGAGAGTAAGCATGCACTTTATAACATTACAACCCAATCCCTTTTGTTCCCAGGTCACTTCCACGGGGCTTTCATTCAATAGGGCCTAATGGGAACTATGCTTCACCTGCACCAGTTCAGCCCCTCCATTTCTGGAGTTGGACAAATAACTCACCAAGCCTGCAACTGTAATAATGTAGTCTTATCTTACATAAAATGGTCAAAGGAAATGACAAAATTCAATTCAGCAGGCTAAAAATCAGTCTCATTTATGAAGTTATTTGCCAATATGTTAACATGCAGTAATGAAATATTCAAACACAACCCAACAGTAGCCTCACATGGGAAGGCAAGTTCATTTTGGTTTTCTATAGAAAAGAATAGCAGTGTAGGAAAATGTGTCCTTAAAAGCTTATTTCTGTCACCTTAAGAATGGAACAACTGAACCGAGCAAATAGGATCGAAGGGCTTATGGAGTAAAGGGATAGATCCTGGGATGCAAGTTAGATTCAATGTTTTGTCCTGTCTGTCTTAAATTCTTTTTGTAAGTTTAAGTTCCCTTGGACAGTGTTGGTAGGTAGTGAAAGTAGTTGTGGTCTCCTTAGAGATAGTTTCTTGGTTTTATTCTTTATAATTTACTTAACTCCCTTGCCTTATTATTTTTTTTTTCCCCTATAGATGACAGTTTTAATGTCAGGTGAGCTCAGATGTTAAGACTCAGATTTTTAAAGCTAATTAGACTGTTTTCCATCTAGCTTCACAAGACTAAATAGCTTTCAGTGGGATACAGGAGATGAAATGCCTAAGAAATGATGAAAATGGGACTCAATTGTCAAAATCACTCAAGCCATGACATGTTTTTATGATTTGTGGCTTTAAGAGCCTTTGGAAACAAGACTTTAATTTTGCTTTGCGTTAATACTGCGCCAATGAAAAAAGAACCCAAGTCCATGACTGTTGCTGCTATGATACAATTAAAAGAAATGCTAATCTATATGAGGAAAGTTTCAAAGTGTAAACCTTAAAAGTTCAAGTTTGTAAATAAATTAAGACTAAGCCCCCATGCAGTAACATTTTTAAATCTTGAGGTTTTAAGATTAATATCTCATACTCTAGATACCTGATTCACGAATTCTGAAGGCTTAACAGTCCTGCTTTGCAGTGATCAGGCTCAGGTTCATAATGTGATTGAAAGGGGTCAAGAGGAGAGCTACACATAACTGTGAGTTCTAATGGCACCCAGGCAGAAATAACAAATTCTGCTTTTCCTTGGATTTTCATCTTTTCAAGTTTTCCTGTTGCATCTCTTTCTGAGCTGATCTCAGGACAACTTCAAGATAACCAGAGCAAATACACAAGCTGAGGAACTGAGTAATATTCTGCCTCATCCTTCCAGTTAAAAACACCTGTCCAAGGGTGTCTTACAGTGCCTTTTGCATAACAACTAATGTGCTGTTTCAGCTAAGCCGGTCCTTGCTTATTCAGTCTAACCAGTTTGCAAATCAATTCGCTGGCCACCACCTGACATTGATGCATCTAAAAGTTGTTGCAAAAATCTCTTTGAAATGGTAACCCTAAGCTGGGGTCTTTCCATAGCTTCAAAGGCACGATGTCCCAGTCTGAATTCCTTTGAAATACATAATTTGAATAATACACTACCTGAGCATGAGCATATTCAGTTTATCAGTTAGCTCTGACAAGTAGAAACTTTGAAGTGTTGATTGTTTATCTGGGAAGAGCTGCAGGCTTTACTGGCTTTGCAGGAAGCAAAAATTGATGCTTTTACACCTTGCTGAAGAGAGAAAATTTTAATAAAGGACTCAGAAAACTCCTAGGCATTATACCCAAGACCCAAAGTGTTCATAAAGGTATAGCCGGAAAAAAGATTAAAATCCACCTATTTTCATTCTTTATTTCCACAGAATCATCAGAGACTGTGACTACATTGGAGACAACAAACTTTGCTTGCATTGTGACCTGGACATTGAACTTTTTGTTCAGTCTGTACAGCGCAAGCAGCAGGATGTGCTGACACGATGCATGCACTGAAATATGTTTGAATCTGTTTGTGGCTGCACTGTTTGCTTGATGGTGACCTCTTGGATGTTCTTCTCTCTGCTGCAGGTTGCCTTTCTGTAAAACTGAGATGACACCATCTTTCCTTGTGAGGCATAAGGACGAAAAAGCTCAGATGAGAGCTTGATACTATCAGTCCTGATGGTTTGAAAAAATTACAGAGGCATACCTGTGTATGTGGCAGAAGGATGCTTTCCTGGAGCATTTCAGTGGGACTTATTCTTTGAGAGGCTCCCACATGCAGGGCATCCACCCTTCCTTCATGATGATTCCTTGTGGTTTTCCCAGTTGCAGGCTTCAAGCTGTTCCAGCTGAGAGAGCATAGCAGTAACAGAGGCCTTCTCATAGGTTAAAGAGGACAAACAGAAACCACTTATGTGCCACTCCTTAGAGCAGCCCTTGCTGTTTTCCCTCACCACACAGCTGCTGGGGCTGGGGTGTGAAACGTGTGGGGCAGGTGCCTGGGGACAAAGATTTGTGGATCAGTGCCCTTGGTGTTATGAACTGTGCCAGCCATACACCTAAGGCAGAGACATTGCTAGTCGTATTGCATCTTGGGTTTTGTTCTTGTTTTGTTTTCCCTCTTCTCCATCAACCTGTCCAATATGGCAGTGTATGCAATTGCCTGCTCTTCCCAGTGGTCACCTCTCATCAATGCCTTTTACCTTCTTATACCAGCAAAGCCCCATCACCCTCCAAGGTGTCACCATGCCAAAGTTTCACCCCATTTGCTGACACTGATCTCATCAGGAAGCAATAAACTCCGTCAGCAGTATTGCTCAGACAAAAATTTGGCCTTCCTTTTCTCTCTTTCAAAGCAGTATCATTTGGCCTTCCTTTTCTCTCTCTCAAAGCAGTATCATTTGGCTTCAGCGACCTGATGACATCTTTGTCCACACCAGCCTTTTTCAGGATAATTTGGAGGACTGTGCCCCACCTTAAGTACATCTACTAGTGTGAGTAACAGGGAGTGCTACACAGAGAGAGCACCAACCTTATTGCTACCAGACAATCTGCTTCGATGACTCAAAACCCTTGTGTGGACCACAGAGCAACCAGCAACAGTCAGTCTGCTGGCGTTTCTTACACCACAGTTACCCTTTTTTCTTGTGAAGTGACAGAGGTTTTGCATTCAGGAATCACCAGTCTAGTCCCACATGATCCAGGCTCGGATTTCTCAGCACGCCCTGTCACGATACAGTTGCCAGTTTAACGGGGGTCATCTGGCAATACTGGGAAATCTCTTACTTCTTGCAGGGAACAGTATAGTCTCCCCACTCCCGCAGTGCTTTTTCAAAGGAATGAAAAAAACATTATTTTCCTTTCCCTCCCTCCATAATCCCATCTGACAGGATGCAAAGTTTGCAATTCATGGCTCAAGTGACCTCTATATTCCCATTACCCATGGCTCCGTCTTAGGGGATTTGCAGAGCTGCGCTTGTATCTAAAAGCAGTTTCTAAATCCTTGAATGGTGCTAGTGAGGACTAATGGGAATGCCACTTTCCAGCAATTATCAGAAATAAAAAGGTACCCTTCTGCAGAAGGCTACTACAAGGCCTAGACAATTTTAAAAATACAAGAATAAACTCGCAGTTTCCAATGAGAAGCTAAAAATAGAAGAGATTTTGCAACCCAGTAAATGGCCTTGAATGATTACCTATCTGGGGTCCAAAGCTTTTTTTTAAGTATTTCTTTGGAAAAATGCATGCTCTATTTGCTTGAGGAACCCAGAAGAGACTGCTTTTGCTGTACTCCACAGACAATTTAAGATGCTCATGGCTTGTGCAAGCATATATTATAGTGCAAGTAGCTGCAGAGATGCATATCTCAAAATAGCCCTGGGTGACAAAGAATGATGAGGGAAGAAAGCCCTGAATGAACTCCTGAGGAAGGCAGTGAAGTGGCAGCAGTTGGTAGCAGGGCAGCTTGAGCCTACCTGTGGGCAGGCAGGGGCAGAGATGGGGAGCACTGCTAGCAGGAGTCAATTCCCATTTCCAAAGTCTGGGAGTCGTGGAAAGGCAAACTGGCTGGCCCAGTGCCAGAGCCACAAAAATCCTGTCCTTCCTGCTTGAATTCAAAGGAATAAACACAGCTTCACAATTCACAGTGCTGCATTATTATACCGAGAGCATTTTTGTATTTATATAGATGTTTGCTGTATCTATTGGAATTTAGTGAACTAACTTTTTCCTTACTTGTATGACCTTTTGTTACTCCTGCTCTAAGAACATTCAGTGTTCAGCCTGGCTTCAATCATCCTTCTGGAAAATGGAGAGAGTTCAATCAAGTGCAATAAGGTTCAGATGCCAACATTTAGCATACAGAGAAGAATACCTGGCAGATTACCAGCCCTGAGCCAAAGGGAGACTCCTGCAGAGAGGGGAGTCAGTGGCATACCTCCTTTTGACTTTAGGGATGCAGACTTCTGTCCAGGGCTCCTCTGGGAGAGTGAGCCTTCAGCTCCCTACCACGATGAAATGCTATCATAAAAGCGAAGACCCTTGTAGTCCCTCTGGCCATAGTGAGCTACCCTTTGCAACAGGCTGTTTCCAAACTGCTGCTCCTAAAGACACAAAGTGCAGCTCACTGACATGTCAACCCCTCTCACAACTTCTTTATCTGACAGACCTGGGGGAGAGGGATTAATTCTGGTCACCTGGCAGGGAAGGAGTATGTGCTAATGGCAATTGAAGGACCTCAGTATACAGGTTTGCATATTCTAATAGGCCTTTCAATGTTTTGGCACCCACAGGTAACTAAGCAGTGGCTTGCTCCTAGTTGCAGCAGTTCACTCTGTCACTTCAACTCCCATTGGACTGGAACCACTGAAGAGCAGGGTCATGTTGGTCAGCTGTGTGAGCTGCATGGTACTGTGAACCAAGAGAGAGGCAGCAGTGCTGCAAACATCTGAGATACAGTCAGTCTCGAGCAGCGCCCCAGTTTTTATGCAGTTGCACAGCATAGGTGTGCAGCACAAGGAGCCACAGCACTGGAAGTCAGGCAGCTGTATACTGCAGGCTGCCTGGGGGTGCTGGAGTGTGCTTGCAGGGAGACAGGAGTAGAGGAGGTTTGGGAGGCAGAATGTGAGGTGGTTTGGCAGGTGAGATGGAGTTCATCTTATCGAGCAGTAATGCAAGGGTTAAAGAGTGGAGTTAGCAGACAAGGTTGGAGTCACAGTTTGGGAAGATCTTTGGTTTTGAAAGGAAAGAATAACAAGTTTTTGACAGTGTTTACTGGGATCTTGAAAGGCAGCCACTACACTGTTATGGGTGACTTTCAGTACAACCTGAGGAGGAGGTTTTATCTCTGTAAACCAGACACTTCCAGCTTTTGGGTTATACCCACTTACAGTACATGAGGTGAAATAACTAATACAAATATCCTAACACATGCAAGAATATAATGCTTCTTTGAGTGTCT
Organism: Psittacus erithacus; assembly: GCA_009867235.2. Lineage (NCBI taxonomy): Eukaryota > Metazoa > Chordata > Aves > Psittaciformes > Psittacidae > Psittacus > Psittacus erithacus. The sequence goes on along the minus strand of WYDI02029403.1, from coordinate 21,228 downwards.
TTGCTTTATCAGTAAAACAGGCATCTGGACAAACTGCAAAACCACTGTGAAAGGGAAAAATACTCTGTGAATTCACTAAAGTGAATTTCCAGGGCTCTGAAACCAGAAGTGCAATAAATTTACAAATCCCTAGCAGCAAATGCATCTTAGCAATCCAAGAGGTGCATCCCGTCTGATCCCAATGAAAACTTTTGCTACCTGAGCTCAAATCAACACATAAAATGACATTGCAGTTTTGTTGTAGCACTGTTCCTGGGAGACACACTTCTTGTCTTTTATTACTCGTCTCATGTTGTCACAAATGTTTTTGTAACAGCTTACTTGTGCTCTAATTAGGGAAAAAAATCCAAGCCTTGAGAGCAGGCTGGTCTCAAAGTGCAGACTACAATGTGTGGAGATTCACAAGCCCTGCAGGCCTAACAAAGCCAATAAATCACTTCTCACAACCAGCTTTGTGCTGACATGATTTATCTTCCAGGGCTGACCTGCTTGGATATGATTTTATAATGAAGACAGACAGTCAGAGATGTGAACAGCAGACTCAAAGAAGCCACTCATGATGGTGAATTTGAGGCTGAGTATTTATTTTACTATAACCCCAGCACAAATCTGTGAGATAAATCTAAAATGCATGCAGGTAGGTGATCTGCTCAGGTGAATCAAAGGCCCTAGATTTGTCAAAAAGGGCTTCCTTCTCTGCCTTCCTCTTTCTTTCCCTTCCTACCCCCTCAAATATTCACTCTAATAGTTAAATATTTGTAGAAAAAAGTCTAACAGAGACATCAGATGCTGCAATGACTAGAGATGGTAGATAGACTGAAAGTATTATGTGCTTACCCTGAAGTAGCTCACCATGGAGTTCATGTCAGCACTGACTATAAACAACACTAAGGAAGAGTGTACATGTATTTTTTAGCACAACTGTGTTCGCAGTATTCAGAGGCTGTCTGGCTGTTTCTAAAATGCAGGAGACAATGATAACTCATTTTTAAGTATTATAAAAAATAGTAGACCACCTTTGCTAGGGTCATTGCTATGGAAGTACTGCACATTGTCTTTTTTGAGGGAAATTAAAATAAAGCCATTCTTCAGAAAGATATGCTTTGTTAATAACAGTGCTTGTTGTTTTCCTTTGTTCTGCTTGAGATTCCCTCACAAAATTTTACTGATATTGTAGGAATTTCATCTGATACTGAAAAAAACATGAGCATCTTGAAAAGCTTAAAATAAAAGATGGTTTTTAAAGTGGGGCATGTAGAAGGGGATTATTTTTTTTCATTAGTGAAAGCAGATCTAAGCCACCAGAATCACAGCAGCCTGAAACCCCAGCGGATTTTCAGATCCTTGTTTTCTCTTTTTCAGAGAGAAATGAACAAAGAGCTGAATGAAGAAAAACATAACTTTGAACCAAATATGCATTACTTTTTATTTGTGGGCATATGAAGGAATTTAATCTTGAAAAGAAAGAGGCAGCAACTCTAAAAACATAAGTTCTAAAAACTGTGATCATTTTCTTTGCACTGAGATGCAGATGTTTTTACTACACCATTATGTGGGAATTCTATAGTCCACAGAGAGATGAAAGATTACCCATGTCACCCAAAAATGCATTTACTGGCATCCTAGAAGCTCTGTGCTACTTTAAGAAATGAATGTCATAAATAGGTTTTGAGTATCAGATAAGCGCTTTCAAAAGCATTCAGATACATTTCAGTGGTCTTTGTTCAAGCACATTCAGAGACCAAATTATTTATATAAGGACATGCCTATTTACTGCAATCCTCCTTATTGTTTCACATTGAAGTCTAGCGAGTATACAGTTAGTATAGTCTACCTAGTGTGTTTAAAATGCTTTTTAAACAGTTTTACATATGCTCAAAGTGATAAATGTAATCAATTAATGAGATTATCCCTCATTTCCACTTTGCATCTACTTTAGCCTCCAAGGTTCAGAACACCACCAGAGAACAAGCCGCCATGTTAAAGATCCCTCTTTAAAGGTGTTTGAAATATTGGTGTGATTAATACTTTGGGAATAATTAAGACTGAAAACTTTAAAATGCATTTAACTTGTTTACTTTCTATACAGTGCCTACAGAAAACTTGCATCCTCAAAAAATTTGTTTTTTCAGATGTGCTTGTTTAATGTCTATGTAACCATTTACTTGTAATTGATCGCAGAAGTCTAGTAGTACAATTCCCTGCACTGATTGGATAAAAGCGCTAACTCTTACAGAGCAAATACCCACATGGGTAAACTTCGAATCCAATATTTGTGAATATTTATGAAGGTAAATTTGTGTGTTACCATATTTACTCTGCCTGTAAAATGTGCAAGCTTAGATTTCAAAAATACCTTTGCAAATTTAAATAATTTGAAATATATTTTCTTTTTCTGACTGTAGTTTGAGCAAAACTGGATTGTTAGCCAGATACCATTACATACACCAGCTCTGAGATCTTGTCCAGATTGCGGTCACTCTTTCTAACCTTGGGCCCTCTAGCTGGGTGATTTGTAATTGGGCTTCAGTCTAAGTGACCCATTGCAGTAAAGAACGAAACAACTTGTACTGCCATCATGGCTGGCTTAAAGAACATTTCAATATCAAACTAGTAATGCTGTTACCCTGCTTAGAAAAGAATAGCAGTTTATCAAAAAGATAATCAATCAGAGACACTTTCTACCAAAAAGTGATCTTTTCTAGGAAAATATCTCCCTATCCTTCATTGACACCTGGTTTGAAATTGGGAAATTCCAAAATGTTTTCTTTTCCAGCGAACAGAAACCATGCTTTATGGCATCCTAGGAGCCTACTGGTGAAATGGCTTGGAAAGCAAGATTATCAATTGACAGAATTGTCTCAATATGTGGAGCACATGAGACAAGAGGGAGAGGGGATGAAAACTAATATTTCTCAAAATGTGTTTAGATGGTAAGTGAAGTCCAGCATATCTGAGTGTCCTATTGTCTATATAAGCAGATCAGCCGAGGTACATTGGGTCCAATGCTCTCTTTGTGCACAGATGAGTTCTGCGTCACGTCTGTGGTGACTCTGGTGCCACCCAGGTGCAATGGCTCAATGTGCCCAGTCAGCTATTTGCAACAATCGCAATATGTTCCAAATGCACTGGACACAGTGAACTCAGACAGGCTTATTATCTTTTACGCAGTGAGTCCCATATGTCTGGGATAAATTTGTCTCATTGTGCAGGAGATGTGGGATGCAGGGATGCTAGACATCTAAAAATATGGTGGGTTGCTATTCAAAGCAATATCCACAGTGTTAGAGTAGGTTGGCAGGAAACTGTTGTAAAAATACTAACTAAAGAGAGTTCAAAAATGAAAAATATTGCCTAAGACTCCACAGCTACTCAATGAAATTTTCATTTTCTTCTCCTTGGGACCGCTGCCACCTTGTCTCTTGGGGAGTATGCGCTCTAATTAGTAAGCCTAAAAAATGGTTGCAAGTCAAAGTCTTTTTTCACAAAGACAATTTGCAAAAAACAAAGAACAATAACTATAATAAGTGATTGTGATAGAAAACCTTGTTTTATTTTCAAAGCTAAGACTCACACTTTGTTCCATAATGCAGTTGCTATCAATAGCACATAGATGTGAAAATGGAGGAAACCAGAAGCAAAGCAATCAAGTACAAAACTTTTTATGATCTTCCGAGAATTTCTATTATTTTTTTCAGTTTGTTTTATAAAAGGCTGCGAAATTACTTCAAGTAACAGAAAGCTATATCCTAACTTGGGATTGATGCTGTACAGCAAACAGAAACTAAATAACTGAAACAAAACAAGATATTTTGTCTCTGAAGTCCTTGTGCCATGGCGATAGCTGCAAACATTGAGTAAACAGTAGCCAGGAATAGCCCAATCACATGGCAGAGCATCCCACTTTTTTTCAGGATCCTTTGCTGACACTGTGCTTTTTGAACTAGTCAATGTTTCATGGATAAGAGAGATGCACTTGGAAAAGTCAGCTAAAAAATAAGTTGGAGAAAGTGAATAATTTATCATAATTTGTGTGCTATTTTAAATAAATACAATTTTATAACTATTACTTTTTCATATTCACATGTTCTTCTCTCTTGTTTACTGCTGGAGCTCCAGCCTTTCACTAAGATTTTCGCTCTGGAGAACTTCTTGTCTTCCTGAGCACTCGGTGATTAACATATTCTGATTAAAATATTTCTAACTTACAGAACCAACAATGGTCAATGATCTGCCCAAGCACACTTCAGTGCACAATTGGAAGATTAACCTTAATTTCAGGTAAGGGATATGGAAAATTTTAAATTTTAAATTATAAAAACAAATAGCCACTGATATTTAAAAAAACCCCTAGCATTGAATCCAATCTGTAAAGCAGCTTAGCTGACTAACTTGCACAGAAATAACCTGCAGAAATATCTTAACAACTCTCTGTCTTCCCTCTTCCACACCTTCCAACTTCTGGGGAATTTGGCATCCAAAAGCTTTAGAAAATCCCAGTTGACATCTCTCTTGACTTTGGGCTTAAAAATGTCTCTGAAACTTCTGGCCTATTCCTGCTCGTACAACAAATAGCAGAACAAGACCTCAGTCCTTTACTCACACTCATTCATTGTTGTGGTGGAAGAAGAGAGAGCAAAAGAAATGCCACTTATTCAAGGGAATGGCCCTTGGATGGGCTCACAGCTGCCTATCAACAGCTGCAATTGCAATGCAGCTCCATATGTCCTGGCACACAAGACTCAAGTGGCAAAAATGGATATAGACTCTTCATTAACCAGTGACTGACTAATAGCAGCTAATTAAAGCAGGGAACAGCAAGAAAAATGGACTGGTTGAGGAATTAAATACTGCACAGCATCCTGTCGCACTGCTTGCCTTGAATGTGCATTGGTTGGGGTGACTAATAACACAAACCCAGGAATTAACTCTCCTAGCTGATGCTATTGTTCCTGGCAAGAAAGTTCTCCTGTCACAAGGACTAATTCAATCTATACTGTTATTTAGTCATCAACAACAGATGCTCATTCAGATATCTCAATAGAAGAAGATGGTTCCACTCAAAACCATCACTTGCATGATACCCTGGGAGGGTCATTTCACTATCAGCTTCTGGTCCTAAGTACCCCTTCCCATCTAGGCATCTATTTATATGCATTTTATTCTCTGTGTGTGTGACATTTAAGATAGATATTTGGCAATAACATCTAAAAGAAAGCAGTACCCCTTCTGCGAAAATGAAGAAGATCATTATTCAGATGAAGAAAATGGAAAGTCGAGGAGAAATAAGTTAAGTGTTCTCCTCCTGCTACATCTCCCCCCCAAAAGCTGCCTACCCAGCCATCCTGTCCCTTTGACAAAGGAAGCAGGAATGCCAGCAGCTGGTTTTTCCACCATGGTAAATGTCACTGCTATCCTTTGACCAGGTCCTTAGCGCCCATCAATAGCTGGCTACTGGCCCACTGTGCAAAAACGGCCCACTCCATCCCTTGCCTACTCTGACAGCCCCAGGAAAGTTCGGCTTGAATGAAATCCATGTAACAAACCCAGTACAAGTGAGAGGGGAAGGATGCCTAGCATTGCCAAATGAGTTAAAACAACTCTAGGCCTGGCATCTGGGGCTGCTGCACTTGGTGCCTCAACTTCAGATTCTTCTGCATGTCTGAGATGATTGTGCACTCCCGTGGCCAACAGACAGATTACTGTGAGTGATAATCTGCCTGACAAGCAAGACCCAACTCATGAGGGAAATTGCTTGAGGTCACACACTGATTCTTTGCTTTTAATAAAAATAGTTCCCAGCCTAGGTGCTGGGCTGAAGCTGGGTCAGCAGGGATCTGCCATGGACACTAAGCAGCTCCTGGCACCCCTCACATAGCCTTCTTCGTTAGGATATTTTCTGGTGGGAGTAGGCTCTGGGGACTGAAATTCTCCTGCCATTTGGATATGAAGGGATAAAACCACCCACGGGTCATGCTTGGAGAGGCCCTTGCAAACTGTGCTATTTAAGGAACAGGTTTCCCTGGGAGACCTGCCGGTCTATCTGACAGCCCTGCACCATCCCTGGGAAACCTCTTAGGTGCATGTCCTGTGGATTACTGTCTGCCAGATGGAGACAGGATGCAAGGATATTGCAAAAAGCAAAGCTGGAGTTTTCCTTCCCTCACAGCATGGGGAAGCATGGCTGTGCACAGGAGAACTAGGAAAGGCTCAGAGAGCAAGATGTGCAATTAGGTGTCTGGGAAGGCAATGACACCAGAAAAGAATAAACAAGCTGAGATTTCTGAGGCTGGAAAGAGGTCGGGGCCTGGGGATAATTGAGGAGTATAAATGCTACAAGGTCTGGAGAAGGTGGGTGGGGAATAGCTGTCCTGTCCTCAGCACAGAACTAAGGGCACCCTTTGAAATTAGCAGGCAGCAAGCTTAAAACAAACAGAGGAAGTCTTCTTTCACACAGTGGATATTAAACCGTGGAACTTACTGTTGCAGGAAGCTGCCAAGGCCAAAGCCTAACTAAATCTGAGAAGGGTTGTATGATGGCTGCACCAGGGATGGCTATTAAACCTCACAGCCTGCCTCAGCTCAGTGAGGCCCTGAGGCACTGACAGACAGACACTGCGCTGTGAGAGGGGAAGGATCACCCAAGAATGACCTGCATTTCCTACTCCCTTTCCTAAGTGTTTCTGAGAACACTAGGGAGCTACTCGTACTGGGCCAAGGTACAGGCTTCACTGTACATGAGATGGCACAGGGTCACCTGCACGAATTGTTCTGACCCGGTTTGTCTGTTCTTTTGCATTCATATAACAAATAAAGAGCATTGTCTTCTGAAGTGAACAGAGGCAGGTAAAGTCGTTTAAGAAACCATTAGGCTTGCCAAAAATACCTTTCAGGGGACTAAAATTGCTGTGAGCGATTTAGCCTGAATTCAGAAAATAGTTTTGTTACCAAAGAAAACACACAAAGAGAATAGCGAAGTACAAGAACTACTCATTAACTTTCTTGACTGGAATATTTTTTTTTTTCAGAAACATCAGCATGAGCTAAAATCCTGACCTTCTTATAATTAATTGTAACAAAACAAGTATTCTGTTAGGTTGAACACAGTTTGGAGGACAGACTTAAGATCTTTCTTTTTCAGATTGCTAAAAGGAAAAAGAAAAGCTATAGTTAGAGCTCAGATAAGTGTGAAGCCTGGTGACTACTCTAGGGAAAAAGAGTATTTGCATAGCTCCCTTGAATTTGTATTTGTATTTGTATTTGTATTTGTATTTGTATTTGTATTTGTATTTGTGTTTGCATTTGCATTTGTGTTTGTATTTGCATTTATTTGTATTTGTGAGTTCCCTTTTTCTGCTGGAAATTACAGCCATGTGCTTCTACCCTCATCCCATGTTTCTGGGATGTCATCTATGGAAATGATGCCTGACACCAAAAGTGCTGTGCCTGGAATCTTTTCCAGCACTTACCTTCTGGAGGAGGTGCCACTGGTGCTTCGCCAGTGGAACCTCCCCCAGCTACAGCCAAGGTCACAGGGATGTAGGGCATGAGAATGGTTCTGCGCATCTTTGCACACCAGCAGGCAGAAGCAGGGCTGGCTGGGGAACAGGAAATCCAGCAGCCTCACACACTCTGAATTAGAGCCGTCTTCACCTCCACAAGCAGGAGATTGCAGGTAAAGTTGCAGCCTTCTCCTCCCAGGAGTAATGACCACTCCACGGGAGGCTGCATAAGGCCATGAAGATCCCTCACACAGTACAGGATTTCATAAACAGAGGGGCTTCCTTGGCTCAGCTGCCGGTAGGGACATTGCTCCTCACAACACCTGCACTGCTGCTGATAACAAACACTGGGCATAGGCCCTTCTCAGAGAAGAGGCCAAGGGAACAAACCCTGTGTTTATGGAGTGAGGAAGGCTGCCAGATGGGCTCTCAACCCATGTGGGAGCCAGCAGCAGCAGCTGGGGACCAGCCAGTGTCTTCTGGGGGCCTCCAGGCATGCATTATGGATATGAGCATCTGGGGGGAAATCCCCAACTTTACTTTGAAACTACAGAGAGGCAACTGACCCCTTACCCTTTGGTGCGAAAGAAGAAAGGCGGTAATTCAATCCTTCAGGCAAAATGTGAATGGAAGGCACATGCACCCACACCAGAATATCTCTTAAAGATATTCCCATCACCAAAATTATCAACCAAGCCAGAGCTGTCCAAGCAGGAAGAATCATCATGGTTTCCAATCCTAAGTGACAACTGGCTGAAACAGTGACAAGTCAATGGGAAGTGAATCACATTAGTGGTCATACCCTGAGAAGAAGAACCGGATGTAAGAAGTATTATACTGAACTATAAATTCCTCATAACAGCACTCTGAAGGAGTGTTTACAAACACACTGCTGTTCAAAGCTGGGCATATTGTTTCAGAGGAACTGAGGAAACCAAATCTAGAAAAGAAATTACGTTGACAAGAAGGTTTTACTATAACAATGCCTATAAAGAGGGCATCCAATGGTACCATCCATTATCCATTGGAAAGTAGGGGATGGAGTAAACCAGTGAAGTGGTGCAATGATCCAGATCTACGTCAGATAGCAACACCTTTCACCAGAAAAGCCAGAAAAATCACAGGTTTAGTTAGCTATCTAACCATGTGGACCCTTGTGTAATCATATTAAGGCCAAACAGATCCTTCCATTGACTGCAGAGGCAATAAATCAGGTCAGCAATTAAGAAAAAGAGCCACAGTGTCTTCAGCGTTCGTTAGTCACCACCAAGCAGATGAACTTTCTCTGTGCTCTTCACCCTTGGAACCAGAATATGATGCTGAGTTCTCTGGCTGTCATTCAGCAGAGCACTCCAACATGGGTAATCCAGCTGAAGCCCACAAGGCAACTCAGGCGTTTAATGGCAAGCACATGCTTAAATGTGTTGCTGGATTAAGGCCGAAAGGGTTAGCACCTTGTGGTCTGCAGCTCTTTGGATCCTAAGGACAGTATTGTGATATACCATGTGGATGGCAGTTTTGCAGCCCCTGGGTCACTGATGGACCTGAGATATGGGGAGTCATCTGCAAAACACCATCTTCTCTGGCTTTGTATTTAGCTGTGCTCATGGTTTCCTACACACAAAGAATAGGAAAGCAAACAAAAGAAAAACAGAAATTTAACCTCATTTGGCTGGTTTGCTAGTAAATATGAAGATTGTGGCAACACAGCGTTAAATGATCTGAGTTTTCTTAGTGAGGGGGAGGTTTGTCCTTGGATTACAATTTTTCAGGCATTTGTGTTATCACAAGTAATTAAAAATCAAACTGTAAATAATTTCCTGTTGACTGAGTAGTCACATGCCGGTCAAATCTCTGGAGGATGTGGCTGTTCCTGGAAAAGAAAAAAGAAGGAAGCCTCACCGGATTGTAAAAGCAGGTGAAAAACCTCAGATTTATTCCTCCTGCTCCCAGAATAGTAACCAGAATTAGACTATGACCTTTCCAGAGTGATGGGTGTAATTAAGGAAATCAAAGCTACTGCTATATCTCCCAGGCAAAAAAAAAAAAAGATGTTTTGATCACATTTACTTCTTTTTATAAGCCGTGAAAGCCAGAATGTTCAGTGTTTAGACTGATGCTCCCTCCGCAAAAAAGGAAATGCACTACTGCACTTAAAAAGGAGTATGGGAAAAAAAAAACCCAAACCTGAATGGAATATCAGATGCAATATACCTTTGTGATGTCTTGGCTTTCATAGTATTCAAATGTAGAGGTTATTTTCACCTCCTCCACTGCTTCATGAATTCCCTCAGGGATTGTGATTTGAGCTTCAAACAGGGAAAAATAAAAAATTCTTTTTTATCATGGAAGCTGATAAAATGAACAGAGACAAGAAAAGACACTTTTGTTCTGATCTTTCAGGCCTCAGAACATATTTCAGTTCATGAAAATATGTACTTAAACCTCTTACAAAGCAACAGTATACATTCTAATTACCTTTTTTAAAAAATGCATTTTTATTTTAATATTACATGTGTGGTTTCCCTTTCTGGCATAGAAAAATGCTGATGTTTTTATTTAGAGAATATTTGTTATTTCTGTCATCTGTTACATGTTATTTATTGAAGCTTAAGCTGTTACGGTCTCCTACATAAATCCTTCTTAGAACATGGATTATTGATCCTATAATCCATAATATTGTCTATTCTGTTATCCAGCTGCCAGCCCTGTACACTTAAAACGCAAATGCTAAAATTTGTTGAGAGGTTATACTCAGAGAAAAACCTAAATGGCATTTCTGAGTAAGCATTGCGATTTCTCTACAAAAATGCTTAAAGACAGTACACACCATGTTATTGGATTTAGGGTCTTTTAAATTCCAGTACTAAAAACAGTTCTTCAGCCATGCAGACACCCTAAAATTTTAAGGTTATTTTCATTTTGCACTTGCAATATCATTTCAAATTCTTTTCTTTTTACTCTTTTGAGGAAAGCATTTCTTTGGCTCCGGTTACTTTGACAGGCTCAGCCAAAACTGTGATGTGGGATTAGTTAGGCTAAACAGGGAAGTTTTAGCAGGGCTTCAGATTTTGCACCTGGCACTTAATTTCTGTCATGGGCAAGAGATACAAGCCTGGATTTACAGAGTGTTCTGCTTTTGAGGCTAGCTTGTGATGCTAGCCCAATTTTGGATTGCTCCAGAGCAAGTCTGGAAGACACTCCCAACCTGTCCAAACGGGCAAATTTTGTCATTGGATCTGATATTGCCTATTGGAGGGCTGCTGCTGTCCCTGCAGGGTCATCTATAGGATGCTAGGCATCTTTCTGCTCAAACCCAGTGTCCCTGTGGGTGAATGGAGTGTTGCAACTGCACATCCAATTTTTAGTTTGGTCCCAAATTGGGATTTTTTTGCAAATGTCCAGTCACCATGAAACTGAGTAGAATTCCTGTTTTGACAATAAGTCCATGCAAGAATTCAGCTTCAGAGAGATATGAGGGGCACACTAAGACATTTCATACTGTCAGGTCTAGACGTAATGCTAAGAGTGTATGACCAAACAGGAGTCAGGGCAGTGTCCAGCACCACACTCACTCCTCTGCTTTCGGTGCCCTTAGAGTTAAAAAAACAACCCATGAGCTCAGTAAAAAAATCAAACCATCCCAATGAGGATGGGCTAGCAGAAAGCCTGTTGCTTATGTGTATCAAAGTAAACAACAAGAACTGGGTCATTTTTGAAAGCCTGAAAGCCTGAGGTGTGGGGCGGCTGCACATTCCCTATGCTTAGGCCTTTGCAGCTTCCCTGTTCACCCTGGTAGCTGAGAGGACTTCAGAGAAAAGCCTGCAGAAACTACTAGGCATGGCTTGGGGTGTGTGAGCCCCCAGGTGCCCTGGAGCACCCCAAGGGTCAGCCTGGGAGCTCCTGTCAGGTCATGGCTCCTCTGCTTAGCAAAGCAGAGCCTCGTGTGAGGCTAAGAGCAGGCAATTTCTTCTGGTTTTCCTTCTGGGGAAGTACAGACAGCTAATTTGAAAGGTGCAGTCAAGGCTTCAGCTGAAGTCCCAGCAGCAGGTAAAAATGAAGAGGGTACATGAGTCTGCATGAAACATTTAAGTTTAGAAAATGTATGTACCCCAATCTTATCTGCACCAACATGCGGCTGTTGATCATGCCTGATTTATTCACTTAATTTTTTATTGGCATAGCTGTTACAGTAAGTGCCTCATAAATCATTTGTGGTTGGGGAAAGTCCCTAAAATCAATTTTACCCAGGAAAGGATCCAAAAAAGCTTCCGTTTTTTCCCTCCAGGTAGAGAGATAATTTCTTCTGGAAAATCTGAATAACTTGTTAGGTGAGTCCTGCCTCTGGCAATCAGTTCCCCTCCTCAGAGCTGTTTTTTCCTCGGCTGCACAGCACATCCAGCTCTCAGCAGTTTCCTAGATAGTGGCTGCCCATCCCTGTGCTCCTGCAGTGCACGTCGGATCTGGGAGGAGGAGAATAGGACTAGCAAAGGACCTTACAGATGGGACAATTAATCTATAAAAGTTTCACATTCTTGTTTTTGAGACATATTGTGAAGTTCTTTTGTCTTTTTTCCACCGGGAAGAAGGGTATTTCTTCACAACAAATGTACATGTCTGCCTACTCACACTTCATAACATTTTAGCCCATCAGTCTCAGCCATGTTTGATGGGATGCATTTTGATAGGATAATGATCTTACATATGCTAATTTTTCTAAAAGTTTCAAAAAAACCCCAAACCCAAACATGGAAGATGGACCCTATCATTCTAGTGCTGGGAGATGAGTAAGTCCAACATTGTATTAAATGGTAGAGAATTCATACAGGAGAACTATCATGACTGTCAAAAAATGTCAAAAATACTTCAGTTAGAAATTGCATGCATTAGGTACCTGAGACACAAAGCTTTAGGTAACCAGGCATCATTAGTCCTGCTGATCAAGGACTCGGGCATTTGGGAAAGGGACACTGGGGAACAGGCTTATGCAGGGATGTTCATTGACTTGGGTTGATTATGTCAGAAGATTGGCACTGCTTGTGACAGATGAGGCAGAGCAGTTGATTTAGCACTTTAATATACCATTCTGGTTAGTGAAAAAATTAATATTTGTAAAGAATGTGTAGTGGTTTTGGTGAAGACTTTTATGCATCTACATAAATACTGCCAAGATCTTTTAATCTAAAATACACTTATATTAGAGGGAGACCATATTCCCACTTCTCATTCATAACATATCTATATATCCCCATTAGACACAGAACCATGTTTTCTCTGCAAAATCCTTCCCTGTTCTTGTGGATCAATTAAGTATTATTTCTATACTGTCCCCATCCATATTCTTTCATTTTAAAATATCACAGAAGAGGAAATAAATCATAAAAAAACCCCATTCACCATGGTTGTATCACGATGGCTATGTTGCTATGGAAACATCTGTGTGAGGAGACTATGATACTTTTGGAGATTAACATTTTATCCCAGATTTTCAATTATGTCATCAGACTGGATTTGCAGTGGTGTAAACTGACATAACCACAGGAAAATTAAGCAATTTGTAACAGGTGAAGACCTGAACTGGGAATTATTTGTGGAAAAAAACCTAATAATTTACATGATGGGGAAGCTAAATCTAAACCTGCTGCTGTCCCATGCATATTTGAAAGGGTGGGTTATGTTCTGTTTGAATCACCCTGAAATAATTCTAGTTTCCTAATGAGTCCTTGGATTCATTAGGAGAGAGCAGCCGGGAATCACACAATGTCTGACTTAGGCCAAGTTTAACTAGACAGGATAATAAATGCAGTGCTGTGATAGGGGTATGGCTGTCAGCACAGATGACACTGAGGCACAGGTACAAGTGCAGATTGCCCTTGTTGATGTCTGTGTATGCTCAGACTGCACTGTGCTCAGTCAAACCCACTAGCTTCACAATGTGTCTGGGCATGTTTCCACGTATAGCAGCCATTCTTCCACTTGTAGGCTGGGCCACAATGTTAGCACAGACTCTGTACCTTGCAGAAGAGCATTTCCCACACAGTTGTTCACCAAGGTCAGTGTATCTGCAGCCTTCTCAAGGGCACTCCAGGCATGACTGGGTTGTTTCCATCTGCCTGTTTCTGCTGGTGTCATGTGCTGAGTCACAGCCATTGAACGCATATAGTAGTAATATATCTGCAAAATATGTTACACAATATGTGTAGTAGGAGGGTTTTTTTGTACTGGCAAAACAATTACATTTGATATATGGCACAATCTCTCAAGAAAAAATTGACTCAATTTTGCTTCATCTTGATAACTGCATGGCCTTTGTGGAAGCGAAGTTTCTTCACCACCACAGAGAAAAATAATTCATATGTAGAAAACCATCAAGGATATAAATTAAATTTAGAAACATGGTAGAACTATTTAAGAGGTAAAAAATAAACATAAAATATAAACAGTAAGAAATGGGGCATAAGACTTAGTTTTGATCACGTATATGAATGTTCTGGGGTTCGTAATAACACAGCATATTAACAACATAATCAGGCACAAAGCCTTTCAAAAGACAAAAATATGCTTCTTATATGAAGAAGGGTATCAGTTCATCTTCAGGGAAGATACAGCTATGTTATTAAAGATTATCATTAAGAAAATAATACTAATACATCCTAAGAACATACCTCAGTATTTTCAAAGCTGAGATCCCAAAGTGAGGGACTTAAGGCAGGAATGCTCCATCTTAAGTCTCCTGGTTCCATTAGCCTTTCTCACCCAGGCATGCCAGATTCCAGGCAACTGAGAGCAGGCTGTGGCCTCTACCAGGTTGGAATACCAGTCTGAGCCTACTTAGCATCCCAGCCCATCCTTGCTGTGTGGGCATGGGATTGCTCTGGGGAGGACTGGTTGGCCTGGCATGTCCAGAAAAATAGGGAGTTTTGTGCAAAATACATACACGTTTTCACATCTTTTGAAATATCATCCAATATTATGTATATGTTTGAATAAAGTTGTAGGAATATAAGTACAATGATCTGAGTTTGGATACACTGATGTCATTGTGTGATCCCATACTTTACAGCACCCTAGCTTGTGCATGTCCAGTGAGTCCTACTGAAATGGGTGACACAGGTCTGCAGGCAGACCCTGAGGATTAACTCAAACCCAGCAATTGCAGGGTGACTACCTACATCTATGAGTAAAACAGTCAGTCCTGAAAAACTTAATACACAGAGCTCCTTTGGAAAACAGCGGTAGTGAAGAGACACCAAATAGGGTTGGCTCCAAAGATGCCACTTGAAAGAATTTTTTTTCAATTAAAGTTGAAATGTTTAAATCAAAGGAACTATTTTTTCTACTCAACAAAACATGCTTTGCCACACCTCACTTTAAATGATGTCCAGATTAAGTGCAGGCTGTTATTTTGAATGTATTTATTTAAAAAAGAGAACAAGGAGTGGGAGAGTAGGGAAGAATAAACAGAAATTGAAAATGAAGAGAGAAAATGTGGCTTTGCCTTTTTCTGCTGTGCTAGGCAAAAAGAAAAAAGTGACACAGGATTTCCTTGTGCACTATGTTGCATATAATTTGCTACCACGTTGGATAAGGGAGGTGATCACAATAATATGCTGTTTGTGTCATCAGGACTGGTAAGAACAGGAGAAATTTGTTTGCAAGCCAAAGTGAATGTGGTGCCAGTGCTATGAATTTATAATTTTAAGTCACATAAACGGGGAAAGCTCCTGTCAGATTCTATAAACCCTATTCTCTCTGTATAGATTTCTTATCTGCCTGAGCACCAAAAGTTTCCTTTCAAGGCTGACACCGTGGTGACTCCCACTGCAGATATCTAATTTCCCTATCAGGCTGGTGACCTTGTAGGAACAGTGGATGCTAGCAACAGAATCCAAAAGGTTGTGGGAAGAGTGTTTCATATTTCATTTGCTTGATTCATTTCCAGCAGTAGCAGTAGAGTTCATTCTTCTCTCCATTATAATCTGTAAATTCAATCGCAATCGCTTTTATTAAAAATGTAAATAAAGTAACTAGTTTTCCTCATGGTCCTGCTCTTGGGGATAAAATTTACACAAATGGATCCTTGTTTTTGTGGAGAGTATCCTTCAGTAAGTCTATGAAAAATTGCCTGTTCTTTCTTGTGAGGAACTGACTGTAGGTCTGGAGACTGGCTTTGTATTTGGAATATCATAATTCCTATTCAGCCTGAGATTCAGATACTAAATTGAATGTTTTGCAGATTCTTAAAATGCCTGATGAATTAGAGAGACATTCATAAAATATTTAATGAAATACATAATGTGTCCACATAAGACACTTACATTACTCAAAGGCAGTTAAGCTAACGATAATGGAAGCTGAATAGTCTGCTACTATTACTAGGCTCACTTTGGTTTTGAATCAATGCTATTCTTACCAAATATGGCCTCTTATTCCCAATATTTCAATTATATATTTGAGGGAAACAAGTCATTCCCTTTAATCTTTGGAATGCACAAAAAAGACATGAGTAAAATGTTAGCAAATCTAGGAAATACTATTTTCTTTCTGTCTTTTCTGTATTGTCTGTACTAGGATGATCCCTTGCTATCTCTGACAGTGTTGGATGAACTCTGCAGAAGGGCATTTCTGTTTCAATAGCAACTGAGTGGTATGGCCAAGCATGACAGTTTACTCCCTGCCAAGTCTGTATTTTCAGCTCAGTGGAGAAAAAGAAAGTTCTTTCTATTCAGCTAAGGTTATCAAAATATTTATTGTTTCCAAAATTCAGTCAATATGATCCATGTTAAAGCCATACAAAAACTAAAAGTGAAGTCACCTACCTGAAAAATTTTCACCAAAACTGCAAATGGAGAATGCTTGCCTGACATGTACTAGTATAAAACTGCTGCTAGAGTGCTCCCTTTTTTCTGATGGTAGCACATTATAGTACTTCTGCCAAAAGCAGAGTAATCTCAAGGGCGCATTGAAAAAACAACAAAAAATGTTTAAAAATTATCGGTAAAAATATCCCTCTGCCAAAAAAAAAAAGGTACTATTTCTGGAAAGGGTGCTTTGTTTTCCTCTTTCGATTACTTTTGAAAAGGAATTAATAGTCTAGGGATTTAAAGGGAAACAAAAATAGGGTAACATGTGCTCACAGTATGCTGTAGCTTACTATCTCAAAGGTTCCCAAACAGCTGGTCCACAGAGACTTGACAGGTCACATAGTTTTAACGCTTCCTTCTGTCTCCTACTGCTAAATCTCATTTGTAATACCTAAAAATACATATCTTGCTTTCCCAGTATAGCTTTCCCATGTAAATGGACTCACTGCCATTATCCCAGGACGTGGTGATGTTCTGCAGGGTGGGAGAACAGAAGATGTTCTTGCCAGCTGGAAGAGTGACAGTTTCTGAATGGAAGGGGAGGATTTCCCTGAGATAATGTTCCTATTCAGCTGGAAAATTATCCTGAATAGAAACCTGTGACTAAATAGTATTCAAAGTGGTTTCAGGCACCTCTGAGAAAGGAAATCTGGCTATCTGGCAAGGGAGCTGGGCTAGGCAGTCCTCCTGGAAGGCAAGAAAGGTCTGAGGTACACCTGGTGCATTTCATGCTTACATTAGGCAAACACTGGTTAAAAAATTGGAGCCAGCCAGAAAATTATGAGCCCTTAAAGGGTACCTCAGGGAATGCCATTCCCTGGAAGGTATATTTGAAGTGTCTGCTCTAATCAGCTCATTCTTGGTTTAAAATATTTTGAGGACAAAACTATCTTGTTCTAACAAAACACATCAGTGACTTTAAAAAATGCTTCCAGAGACACACACTATTTTTAGCACACGATTTTACTTTAATTTGTTATTGTTTATAATGACCTTAGACTTTTCAAAGCACACCACATGCCTTTCGCAAAACTGTTTGGATGCACAGAAATTCCTATAAGAATAATGTCCATTTAGTGCTGTCCTTTACAACAGTGTTGCTGGGGAAACGGTGACTCTTAGTCATATTTCACATGACGCCTAGAATTAATCTCTTAGCAATTCAGATTGGATGGCTTTTTCACTTGGTGCATCTGTTAACAAAGTTCTTCAGATAGATAATTTATCTACACATGCATTTTAAACAAAACAGAATCACACTGTAAGATTTTACTGACAATTATTTTCCTTGAAAGTGATTTTTCATTTTACATGCCCAGAAAGAGTTATGTTTGGTCAATCCCCTACAGAGAGTGCTTTAAATAGCTTTATTAATATCTCCTAACATCAGTTATTTTATACAAAAAATACCTAAATTTCTACAAAATGTTCTCTCTCACATTAGGTTGATTGCACTTTCAAGCAATTCTTGTTTTATTACCTAAGTAACAAGTGGGGAGGGAAAGAAAATGTAATAGCCTAATGCTAAGCATGGAGTTGACAGAGATGATGTGAACATGAAAATGAAGTTGCATCCATGCATTCAGTGAAGGAAAGTAACTGGTGTTTGCGTGAACTAGAAACTGGCAATCAAGGAAAAGTCAATCTGTGTGAACTCATCAGCATCAGACTGAAACTGGTTGTTGATTGTCTTGATTCAGATCTGGATTGTACAGATTCGTGACTGAAGAGACTCCCCCTATTTTAATCTCACCCGTGTATCTCACAGCAAGATTCACTGGCTTTGAGCTCATTGAAAAACAGTACACATCAGTTGACTGGTTCTCTGAATCTAACCTGCAGTTTTAGCCAAACACTATCTTCCTCTGAGAAAGTGAGCTGCCATTACCCTATGAGTCAAAATAAGAAATGGCAATGAGATAGTTTACAGCAAATGGGGGGAACAGCACTAACTTGGGGAGGAAGCAATGCATGAGCTGTCTGTGTCTTAGTACATAGATGTAAAGGCTAGGAAGAGAGGATAAGAAGGAATTCTGAAACTTAAATCTGTTGAGCTGGAGAGCTGCATAAAAATGAACTTTCTCCTTCAAAGAAGATGGCTTCAGTAGACCTGAACTTTCTGACTGGAGGGGCACAGGTGGAATCGCCACTCTTTTCTGCGGTGTGAACTCACTCACTAAACCACCTTCAAGCTTTTCATAGACATCACACTTCATAGCCTGCAGACATTGTTCCTATCAGATAAGGCAAGAAAAGTTTTTCAGAAGTTTACAGATCACAAGAGCTTAAAGACTTCATTCACAATCAAAGGGAGGCATCTGCTCTTCCACTCAGGCACTTCACAAAAAATTAAGTACTCTTCCAAATAAGGACAGTCAGCAGAATGAATTGCATTAGTCTTCCATCTCATCTAGATAGTTTTCATTATTAAGCAAAGACTCATTATCCTCTTACTACAAGTGTGGTATCAATCACTTGTGCCAAGGAATTGGATTAAGGATACTTACGAACTTCTTGGCTTGCACGCAATGTATTTCACTGCCCTCCAAGTAGGTGCAGTCAGGAGTAGGAAAAATTTGCAGCTCATCCAAAGACTTCTCAGTGTTTCAGACCCATGAAAACAATGCTTTCTCTACAAGTCACTATTATCATTTTTGCAAATGTTATTTTTAAAAGTAGTATTTTAAAAATAACATAGTACAGCCTAGTAGCAGACTACTCATTTTAGTTCCTTTATAAATGTCATACACTTTCCAAATTAGAGAAATTTTTTGTCAGTCCAGAATAACTCACAAGGTAGTTCGAGCTGGTACAGAGACAGGTATAATAAAGTAGATCTGACTTTACAGTTAAAAGCTGGAGGTCCAGAATTTGAAAAGATATAGTCCAGCAATACAAATATTAGATTTTTTTTTATACTGACTCCTTGCATCTAAATATGCAGATTTAAGCCTTAATGAGACCTACAGAAACCAGTGGAAGTTTTTCCAGTTAACATGTTCCTAAGGCTTTGAAGAATTTGGAGTGCATGTAGAATCAAATAAAGGGATATGTATTCTGGATTAGACAAACAGCAGATTAGAAAACAGCATTAGCATTTGCCCTTTGCAGAGGTTAAATTATGTTCCTATCTTAAATATTGCATTGCCTATTCGCGTTCCCATGGCTATCCATTTTAACAGTTTGGATGAAAATGGCAAAAGGACCAGGATACTGTCAGAAATGTTTTTCCTCATGGTATGCCAGAATTTCAGGGCAGACGTTATTAGGAATAAATAGCTCAGAAGGCTGTTGAAGAGCTCTATGTCATATGCAGTCCTGGAACAAAGCAGAACGTTCCATCCAATAATAAAGTGATTTAAAACTAAATGGAAGTGATATGTTTGTATTGAAGTCTAAATTTCACAAAACTTGCACCTTGCTTGGTCCCATCACAAAGACAGTGCTCTGAGCAGCTTCAGTGGCCAGTTCTCTAGAGAGTGCAAATCTACTAAGAGCAACTAATATTTTCATGCACTTTCTTTGTAAACTACTGCAAAAGAAGATGAAGCAAAATGTTCCTGATTTTGTTTGTTTCAATTTGAAACTCAGAGGACATTTTGGGATATCTGCAGATGGAGTCCTTCTATCTGATATTAGACAACTACCATATGCTTATATGACTTAGTCACCCCAGACTCTGTAGTTAGAGGCAAAAATATGAGTTCTTCATGTAACCTTTCTTGAGCAAGTACTACAAAATATGTCGAATATCACTACAGAAGTATCTGTTTCTTTCCAGGGACCTATGAAGAGAGTAGAGGCACCTGGCTCTTCTGCAGACACCTAGACTGCAAGACAGTCACATTGTGTCAGATGAATCCTAAGTCAGACTGTTCTACTCTCCCACTAAGACCTGAAAGACTTCAACTCTTTCTTCACTTCACACAAGGATCACTTTGCTAGTGACTCAAAACAAATTAATTTCCCTATAAAGTCCAATTTGTTAGCTAGTGTGAGTTAGCAAAGCCTGTAGAGGTTAAAAAGAATTCCAGCCACCTGCTTTTATGGGCCACTAGTCCTTTTGTACAGCTTCAACTATGCTTAGAATGTCTTGTGCAAAAGTTGAGTAAATGTAAAGGAAGAGAATGTGTGGGTACAGCTAAGCATGGGCTTGTAATCTTTGTAGAACCAAGGCAAAAGAGATAGTCAGGTATGGTGCTGCAAGTGTGAATTACCTGTCAGAAATACCTTCAACTCTTATTCACCATAAATGCTTTTACATACCACGAATGTGCAGTGAATTCCTGAACTTGATATACTATACTATCATCGAAAATAAAAAATATTGAATGATTCTCAATTACACCCATAATCCCTTTACAGAGAATCAGAGAACAAATCTCACAGCATACAGTGGACATCGAAAAAGAGCTACCAGAGTATAGATCTCCAGAAATGGCCATTTATGTGCTTATAAGAAACATGACTGGAACAAGCATAGCTGACTGCAAGAAATCACATGCAGATAGCAGCCTGGAAACATCTGTGGAAAAAAAAGAAAAAAACCTAAAAATGCATAAGGGAAAATAAAACGGTATTTTGGCATTCAGCCATTGCATTGCAGAGACATTCTTTAAGCTTGCATGTAATAGGAAAAAGCAAGTAGTATTATAAAGTCAAAGCAATATGCTCAAATATCCAGTTTTGCCTGTTATTTGATACAGTTACAAAATTCTTTCCATGTTTGCTATATGCTCTTGGAGCAGAACCCTACTGATTCAGCGTGCACTTGCAGCCCAGAAAGCCAACCATATCCTGGGCTGCATCAAAAGAAGCATGACCAGCAGGTCAAAGGAGGTGATCCTGCCCCTCTACTCTGC